>PVJO010025252.1:0-23057 GCA_004026905.1 Hystrix cristata | reverse complement strand
GAGTACTAAAATATCAAGACTTATTCTTTAGTAACTCAAGGTCACAGAACCCTTTCTTGGAATATGTCTGCATAACACTAGGGAGAAAGAATAATCTATGTGAATCCATGCCAGAGGCTCTTTCTGTCAGGCAAATGTCTTTCAAAATAAGACTGAAGTTTGTCTGCTTGTTTTCCAAATAGAATAAAAGAATAATTCCCTGAGATTTCTCTATGGGTAGGATGTAAATTAGATTCCTCTATGACAATATTCAGTCAGGAAACCCAAAACTACTCTAGGTATTTCAACCAGAAGAGATTTAAGTAAAGGAATGAGTAATCAGAAAGTCTGAAGAAGAAGGGCATGTTACTCAATTAGTAGCATCTACTACAATTCCCAGGGTGGGGAAGCAAACTCATGAAGCAGAGGCCAAGGATGTGTGCAACTGAGACTTCCAGTACTAGAGCCCAGAAGCCACCAAGGGCACGCTGCCAGAGCCACAGTTACCCAGACTTTTCACTGCTTCCGTTTCCTGCTCCCCCAGTGCTATGTCATCGCCACTTTTATCACTGGTGCAGTCTTTGTTGCTTGAACTACTGGAAACTGCTATTTCGACTGCCCAAAAGTATAAACAGGAAGTCACATCTCCTCTCCTCTTGCCCTTTAATCATTCTCTTCTGGCAGCATCTGACGGTAATCAGCTGTTAAATGTATTTTACATGACCCCATCACCTTACAACACATAGCAGAGCACAGAAGTTTCACAATGAAAGAACAAATAAAACAAAAACAAACAAACAAACAAAAAGAAAGTTAAGAACAAATAAAACAAGTAATGTGAGCCTGGCATGGTGGTATATACCTAGAACCCAGCACTCTGAAAGGATGAGGCAGGAGGATTGAAAGTTCTAGCCCAGCCCAGGCAACTTAGCAACTTAGTGACACGCTGTCTGAAAATAAAAGTAGTTTTAAATGTTGTTGGTTAAGGGGATGGGGATTTAGATCAGTGGTTAGAGTGCTTGCCTAGCAAGTGCAAGGCCCTGAGTTTGATCCCGGCACCAAAAAAAAAAAAGTCATTGGTTAAGGTTAGGTATTTAACTTTCTCTGTTAGGTCCTAAGTTGGAAATTAATTAGGACAAAAATTAGGGAAGCTGTCAGTTATTAATCAAGTCCTGATTATTTTGGACTTTGCCACAGGAGGCAACTGTTGATTGGCTTACTGGACTATCTCTAGAGATAGTAGTCTAACTTCTTAAAAGTATTATATCAGGCTATCTTCTTGGGATAGCTATTGCAAATAAATTACTGGTTTCCTGGACAAGTTGTTGTATGTTATTAGTGTAAGGGAAGGACAGCTTTTCTTTACCCTTTCATGTTTTATACCCAGGGCCTGCAAATTAAGCTGACAAATGATAGATTAACAGGAGAAAAGTGTACAATTCTATCTAATTTAGTATTTTTACACAATGGGAGGGCTTCATGGAGAAGCAGAAACCAATGCTGTAAGACTCAGGGGTTTACGTTCCGTTTTTAAAAAGACTGATAAATGATGGACATGTGAACAGACAAATGAAAAGGAATTTTGGCTTCTAGGGATGACTAATTGTGGAAATGTGACTAGGAAATATGTAGGAGAAACTAGTGGAATATCAGGTTTGTATTAGTAATGTTTGTTTCTGCAGACTCTTCTCACACCAACTTCCTGTTTTCAGTGGTAAGAGTGTTCTCTTTCCCGGTACTAGGAGGACACATTTCTCATGCAAAATGTATGCTCTGCTTTTAGGCAGTGAGAGGGAGGAGACAGAGCATTTGCTGTTTCTCTGTTACCTAGAGTTCAAAACAATTGATATGTTAAAGAAGTGTATCTTGGAGTGATGTGTCTGATCTCCTTCACAGGTTATGTTTTTTTTTTTTTTTTTTTTTTTTTTTTTTTTTTTTTTTTTTTTTTTTTTTTTTTTTTTTTTTTTTTTTTTTTTTTTTTTTTTTTTTGGTGGTGCCGGGGATCGAACTCAGGCCCTTGTGCTTGCAAGGCAAGCACTCTAACCGCTGAGCTAAATCCCCAGCCCCCCACAGGTTATGTTTTTACATATGGTCTGGTTGTTGTCCATTTGATGTTGACTTGAGATCACACTCCTGACACAGATAGCTCTGGTAGGTCTGCTCCAGGAGGAAGCAGTGGGAATTTACTTACTTTATGGTGATTAATGATTCTTTTAAGCAATACTACAGCCAAGTTAAATAATAAGAAGCAATATAACCAAACCAATTTTCCCTAAAATATGGAAAACTAAAAAATGGCCATTTTATAATCCTTCAAGTGATATTCAAACTTCCCTGAGTTAATACCTGACATTTCACATTTGTATCACTAATGCACAGAATTTCTTTCTTTCTTCTTTTTTTTTCTTTTGAGACAGGATCTCACTAAGTATTCCAGGCTGGCTTTGAACTCACAGTGATCTTCCTGCATCAGGCCTCCCAAGTGCTGGGATTACAGACATGCACCACCACATTTGGCATGGCAGAATTTCAAACAATAAAATGGCATTTAGCCAATTATTTGTGACAGAAGTACTTTCCCCATATCTAGGTTGTCTTAGGCTAGATCCTTCAGAAGCAGATCTTAAGCAAAAGATGTGAATGCAAGGAGTTTCACAGGTAGTCCTAAGAAACAGTTACTAATAAGGAGAAGAGAAGTAAATCAGGGAAGTCAAAGAAGCCTAGATTAGTTACATTAAATAGCAAGTTACCACTGGGGCAAGTGAGGCTCAGTCATGCTGAAAACCTCAGAGAATTGTCCCACATGAGGGGGAGAAGAAGCTAGGGTATTTATCCTCTAACTCCTACATGGCACTAGTTCACCACTACTCCCAGGAGCTTTACCTCTTCATCATTCTGGACTTGCTCTGCTTCTGGGATAAGAGAAAGGCCTCAGGCAGAGTCCTATGGTGGCAGTAAGGACACTGTGTCATGTATGGAAAAAGTCAGTGCTGTGGGCATGTGAGCATGGTGCTGACGGTATCTCCACATTGAGACCCCCTCTAAAGTACTCTGATCTAAGAGAATACAAAAGGACATCATAGCAGTTCCCCATACTGCCTACCTTTCTCTGTTCCCATGGCTATGTGCTTAGTAAATCCCAAACATGTCCTATAAGCCTAATTTCATTTTCATTTACACACCAAAATTAAGCGCTGACCTGTTCTTTTGTTCTTTCAGAACTTGTTGTTGGCAACATACTCTAAAGTCTCTACTTGCTGAGGTTGTGGCATTAATTTTTCCTTAGCTTTTAGCTACTAAAACAGCAACAACAACAACAAAAATAGACTTTAGTCCTTGCCTGGAGTGTGACTCTACCTGCCCAGGGATTTACCTTTTAGGGAGCTTACGTGGAAAGAGATGAATGGCCAATTAGTAAAACTGATCTTTCCCAGAGCTAGCAAATAAACCCTGGTGATGCTTTAACAACTTTTATTGCTTGTTGCTGATCAGATGGCACAATTGGCCTTAAACACAAAAAACCCAAAGCAGCAAAGGAAATGAATCAGAGTAGAAATCCTGGAGAGTGCAGATGTATTAATATAGGGACAGGGGCCCCATAGGTAGAAAAAGATAGGATGAAGGCCTCATTGAGTTTTGTTAGAAGTTAGTGGAGAGGGGCTGGGGATTTAGCTCAGTGGCAGAGTCCTTGCCTAGCAAGCGCAAGGCCCTGAGTTCGATCCCCAGCACCCAAAAATAAAAAGAAGTTAATGGAGAGACATACTGAGGGCAGTGGCCTCTGTCTTGAGCAATCAGAAAGACAAAGGCAAAGAAACTAAAATCGGGGAGGTCCCAAGTAGCACGAGCAACATAAGCCCCTTTGCTTAACATTTAAACCTAAATGACCTGTCTTTAAGGCTCCCACCCATAAGTTTACCCTCCACCAAAGGACAGAGAAAGATTACATGGCAGGAACAAATCCACTTAGGATGAAAGACAAGAGAGGGAGTGAATCAAATTCTAAAAGCCTACGCAGGGGACAAGAATGTCAATAAAAGGAGCTGCAGACAAGAAATCCATGAGTTATACACTTTCAAATACTCCCTACTCACTCAGAGTAGCTATCTGCCATGTGCACTCTGTCTCTCTTATTTTCTCTCTCTCTCTCTCATTCTCATTCTCTCCCCCCCCCACTTCTCCCCTCCCCTTCCCACCTTCAAATAAATTGTCTTCTTTTATTTTAAACTGCTTCTTTCACCAACACTGGGTTTAGGATCACCGGGAGCTGTGTGTTCCAGCAGAGTGTGGCATGATGCAGCAGAGCTAGACATTAGAGTGTGGCATAGCGTGGCACAGTGTACAACCCTTCCCAGACATACATTAAGGTGCAGTGGTTAAGCTTTGGGGTTCTAGCAGGAGATAGACTGAATAATAAATTTGGCTTCACCATGGGACAAGAAAGTAAGGAGTAGCTAATACTGGCTTGGAAAGGAGGTGGGACAAAATCCCAGGACATATGCGCAGAGCAGTTCACAAAGCTCTACATGTGGACTTCTCCCCAAAACTCGAGCAGATTTACCATAGGATGGCCTAGACCCGGTGTCAGCCTGAGAAGTGGGTAATACAAAAAGGACAGTCACCACTGAGTTTTTCTGCTATGTTCTCTCTTGCATGGTGGCCCACCCTCATACTGTAGGGTGTGCTTCTTTTCCTACTTTTCCTTAGCCCATACTCACTCGGCAGAGCCTGTTTCTTTTACTGCCTTTAATAAAACTTTGCTACTGTTTGTGCTTGTCTTGAACAATTCTTTGCTCAGGAGAGAAAAAACCTAGAACCTCAACCTCTCATGTTTTTTTTTTTTTTTTTTTCCTTGAAAGATTTAGCAGGATAATATATGTGACTCTGTTGGAATAAAGTAATCTACATATGTCATAAAACTCAATTTATTAGGGAGAAAATTGAGCCACTACAAGTGTTTTTAGGCAGAGATTTTTTTTTTATTTTAATAGTGTAAGGGTGCAGTTAGCTTCACTTCTACTCTGAGAGTTCAATAATTGAGTCCATTGAAATAAACTGACAGCAGACAGATTAACAGGAATAAAGGGCTATAAATTTATTACATGCACAGAGGCATCACAGAAATGAAAGTGAGCCAGGGGTGGTGGCACACACCTATAATCCCAGCACAAGGGAAGCTGAGGCAGAAGGATCGCTGTGAGTTCCAGGCCAGCCTGGGCTACATATTGAGTTGAAGTCCAGTATGAAACAGAGCAATATCTTGCCTCACAACCAAAAAAAAAAAAAAAAAGAAAGAAAGAAAAGAAAAGTGAGCAGTGTGTGGTGGCACAAACCTATAATCTCAGCGCTCTGAGAGGCTAAAGAAGAAAGATCACAAGAGCCCAGGTAATTTAGCCTGGGTAATTCAGCAATTTAAAAAGACCCTGTCTCAAAAATAAAAAATAGGCTGTGCTTGGTGACACACTCCTGTAATCCCAGCATTACAGATGCTGAGGCAGGAGGATTGCTGTGAATTTAAGGGTAGCCTGTGCTACAAAGTTCGTTCAAGGCCATCCTGAATTACATAGTGAGACCTTGTTTCAAAAAAAACCAAAAAAAGAAAGAAAAATAAAAGGCCTCACTCAGTGTGAAGGCCCTGGGTTCAATCCCCAGTACTGGGGAAAAAAAATTGAAAAGTGAGTACCATTAATCCAGTGGGATTTGGATGCTCACATATCCTTCATCATATAGGAGAAAGAAGGGCCACAGACATTTTACAGTCTACATTTTAGAGGAAGAGTGAATTTTCAGGGGAGATGAATGGGCTCAAAGAGTCGACAAGAGACTGGGACAAAATTTGTCTGGGCTGTGGGTGTGATCAACTCTTGTCTTCTTGACAGTTAATTTTCCCTGTTAGATGCAATTATAGGAAAGGGCTTGAGATAATTCAACATCTTTTGGAGGAACTTCCTTTATTCAGATAAGGGAACTTCAGAGAAAGCCTGTTCCTGTGCCTAGGGGAAGAAAAATGGGTAAGAAACAGGAGGTGTGTGGAGAAGAGAGAAACACCTTGGTTTGGAGACTGCTTTTTTAAAGTCGAAGTACTCAATATGTGAAAGCACCATGCTTGGGGCTATATTTTTCTGAGGCCCAACCACAGGAATAAGGGCTTACACAAGCAGGGGAGGAGCTGAGGAAGTAAAGATCTCAAAGAGGAAGAGGAAGTCGGAGAAATAATCGCTAAACTCTTCCGAGGCCTGAGAGAAGTGGTCAAGTTGAAACCTGTAAGTGAATCTGAGACGCCAAATACATCTGCTACCCAAAGTGGGACTGCGAATGGGGGATCACCAAGCATTGTGTCTTGGTGAAGCTAGGCGGGAAGCTGGGTGGGAAGCTCTGTGTCTCTTAGAGCCATCTCTGTATCTGGAATCTGGGGGTGAGCCTGAATCTGCTGCTAACCAGCACAGCTGGCACCTGGGAAGAAAAGTGTGGTGCAGAACAGAGGGGAGCATATGAGCTGGACTTGCCAGGAACCTCGACATCTGCCCATCACCCTGCGGTACAGTGAAGATTTTCAGAGAGGCAGGGCTACTGTTCGACTTCCGTTTTGCTCCTCACATGATCAGCTCTAACCTGGAGATGTGTGTGGATGGGGATTCCAGGAAAAATACTGCCCTGGTTAGCCATGTTGACAACAGAACAATCCAGCATACCCAAAAAGATACTGGCTTTTATTTATGGATTTATCTATTTTTTTGAGGTACAGGGGATTGAACCCAAGGTCTTTGCACTGAGCTACATCTCCACCTCTTTTTTATGTTTTATTTTGAGACAGGGTGTCACTCAGTCACTAAATTGCCCAGGCTGAGCTCAGACTCATGATCCTCCTGATTCAGCCTCCCAGAGAGCTAGGATTATGGGCATGTGCCACCATACCTGCCTATGATATTGGCTTTTAAAGTATAGTTTCTTTTTCTTTTTTAATGGTGCCAAAATTTTATTTGAAAAATAAGAGGTGAAGAGATAAGGGAAGAACTAGCTCTTCAGAGTGAGCTTGGGCCAAACGGAGAGAGGAAAGGATAAAAACCAAAATAAAAGTGCATCCTGCACCCAGGAGAGATGCCAGGTAGGCTACTGTGAGGAGTCACAATAGCCATTTCCTTCTTTTATTTCATGTGATAGAAGCCTGCAGGTATTTATTTCACAGTAACAGGGTCCTGGCTTTTTAAATATTTTTGCATTCCCATCCCCAACTAACATAGTCAAAGATGACTAAGAAGCTCCAAAATACTCATTCCAGGCACCACAAAGGAGAAAAGAGTAAAGTAGGTTTGTCTGTTCGTTTTAAAACTGTTTTCTGGAAAACCCACAGAGCTGCAAGGGATGCTAGGAAATGTAGTTTTTAGTTCAGGCAGTCTTAGGCCCAGCTAAAATTTGAAAAAGGGAGAAAAAATGGGCCAGGAGACAATTAGCAGTCTTTTCCACAGTCCTCTCATCCACCTGTTCCTGCTTTTCTCATAGAGAACCCTCACTGGGAAAGAGAACTCCAAAGTTATCTGGCTACTGCCCTAAACTCAAAATCCAGAATCTCTGTTTCTTGTCCAGATATGGTGGAATATGGCCCAGAAACTCAAACCTAAAAGTTATTTACTCCCTCACTCATACTCAATATATATTAGTGAAAGGGACTAGGATAACCTTAATTAAAGATTTAGTTAGAAGCTGTGAATAGTGGGCCATCCCTATAATCCCAGTAATCTGGGAGGCTGAGGCAGAAGGATTGCAAGTTCACATCCAGCCTTAGCAACGTGGTGACTTAGTGAGTACATAGTTTAAAATAAACAGTTTAAAAAGGGCAGGGAATGTAACTCAGTATGAAGGTCCTGAGTTCAATCCACAGTACCCAAAATCAAACAAACACCACCCAAAACAAATAAAACCCCATTTCAATTGGTAAAAAGAAAGTAGGAAACACACAACTCTTACACTGATCCATAGAAATCATCAAATCCTGCTGCATAGAATTTGCAGTCTTTCTGAAAGCCTAGGAATGTACGGTTTTTCTTTGATTAGCCTACCAGGCTGCCCTTGGTTCTTGCTTGTGATGAATTCTGTCCTCCTCTGTTACTGACGGAATCATGTCCCACTTAAAATTCATACCCTGAAGCCCTAAAGCCCTGACCCCCGATGTGACTATTTTTGGAAATAGGGCCTTGAAGGAGGTGATAAAAGTTAAACAAGGCCTTAAATTAGGATGGATCCCTAATCCAATGATTGTTGTCTTTATGAAGGAGAGACAACAGGAATGTGAACATACAATGGAAATGCCAAGTGAAGACACAACAAGGTGTCTCTGAAAACAAAGGAGAAAGGTCTCAGGAAAAACCAAACCCACTAATATTTTAATCCTGAACTTTCAGCCTACAGAACTGCAAGCAAAAATGTTTCCATGATTTAAGCCACCCAATCAATGGTATTTTGTTATGCAAAGCATGAAAGATCAATAATACATTTCCTCAGGGCCCTTGATTTCCTATTTTAGAAGATTCTCCTTGAGCAATATCCTACGTGTCCCTATCTGAGATTGGTTCTGGAGAATTAGGGATTTTTGAGAGGAGCACTGTTTCTTGAGCATATTTCCTATTTATGTAAGTTTGGAGATTACTGTAGGGGTTGAATAGATACAGATTTGTGGGGGTTGGGATTTAGCTTAAGTGGTAGAGTGCTGGCCAAGCAAGCACAAGGCCCCAAGTTTGATCCCTAGCACAGAAAAAAAAAGTTATAGATTTGTGTAAGCAATATAATTTTTTAAATAGGAATTCCTTTTACTTACTTTAGTTAATTCCCTCTCCTTGTAATCAGAGCCCCTCTCTCCTTTTTTAGTACTAGGGATTGAACCCAGGGTCTTCACATTGAGCCACATTCCAGCCTTTTTAATTTAATTTTATTTTTAATCCCAGGGATCGAACTCAGGGCCTTGCACTTGCTAGGCAAGCATTCTAACCACTGAGCTAAATCCCCAGCCCCCAGCCTTTTAAAATTATTTGTTTGTTTGTTTGTTTGTTTGGGGTGTTGGGGGTTGACCTCAGGGCCTTGTACTATTTTTTATTTTGAACCACTAAAAATTGCCCAGGCTGGGCTCAAATTTGCAATCCTCTTACAGTCAGTTTCTTGGAGTAGTGTCATGACAGGTGTGCATTATCACATCCAGTTTGCAGCCAAGTTTCTTATCTAAAGATAGTTTAAAAAAAAACAAAACTGAAAACTGGTCTTTTACTTATTTGTTCCAGTATTCTTTCTATCCATTTCTTTCAATTTAATGGAGGTTACCTTGAAGTCATTTAAAACAGACCTGAGTGGGAGAAAAGTGCCCTTAATCTACTCTTTACCAGCAGGTTAATGCTTTTGTATGATGAGGAACTGCTTTTATCTTGCTAAGGTTGCAGATTTTCAGCCACTGCTAATACATGGTTCAGTTTTAGGTACAAACGCAGTTGCCCTTTCATCCCTACAGTGGTCCAAATTATCAGCTTCAACCCCAGACCTCAAATAGCAGCTCTTTCAGCAAAGTTATGGTCCCTTCCATCTCTGCTTCTCTACTACCTTTTTCCAGCTTGTAAGGCTTTCTGAAAGGGTCAGGAAGAAACTAATAAACACAAAAATCATTCATCTTTTCCGTCGTTTTCCCTAAAGCTACAACCTCAACCAGCACGTAGTCTCCTTTTCAAGCTAAGGCAGGGAAGTGTTTGCCACCAAATTACCAGTCGTGATATTGAGTCTATACCACCTGCTGCCCAACTTCTAAACCCAGGAGCATAGTCTTTGTTTCCGTTAGGTATAATACCACACTTCCAAATACTTAATACCATCATTATAGACAGCTACGTTAGATACAAATTAATAGGCAGCCAGGGAGGGATTGAGCCCTCAAAGAAGTCAGTACACACACACAAAAGGAGAGAAAGCAAGCAAGCAAGCAAGCAAGCAGAGAGGGAGGAAGGAGGGAAGGAAAGGAGGAAGAAAGGAAAGAAAGACAGACAGACATAAGAAATGCGTCTGGAGGCAAATCTGAAGAGAGCTAGGCTGCAGGATAGAGATGAAACAGCCAGGCCTGGAAGATGAACAGCAATGTGAGATTACATTGTAATTAGCACCACCTGGTCCAATGGGCCCAGGCAGGCATTAGACACAGAGGTGCATGACCAAGACATCTGGACCCATACTCCCCTCCCTTTCCAAGAATTCTTTTGATGTTTCCATATACCCTTGCTATGTGACTTCTTTCCCTATTGGATCGATATTAGCTTAGCAACTAAACATGTAATCCTATAGGATGACTGTGCTGTAGTTTGACCCACATTGTACCCACAATGTAATTTTGCAGTTAAATTTGTAAATTAGCCCTGACAAAGAGCCTCAGTGGCCACCCACTAGGGAGCCCTCCTAGAAATCCAGGAGCTATTCTCCTTTTTTTGAATAAAACTCTCCTAACTTCCATCTTTGGTTCACAACTTCATTCCTCAATGTTGTGAGACCACAAACTCAGCACATTTAACACCTTGCAGGTTGAGAGTTATATTTTTCTGTATTACCATGTCCATCAGGAATCCATTCAAACCAGGCATGGTGGTGCATGCCTGTGTTCTCAGCACTTAGGAGGTGAGGCAGGATTCAAGGTCAGCCTGAACTACACAGTGAGACAGTGTCTCAGAAAAAAATAACAAGGAATTCAGGGGCTCAGGGTGTAGCTCAGTGGTAGAGTGTATGCTTAGCATGCCTGAAGCCCAGGGCTCCATCCCTAGCACCATGAAAACACACACAAAACAAACCAGTCAGCATGAAAAACAGAAACCTAAAACAGCAGATATTTCAATAAGACGGATTTTTTTTTTCTCTTTCATATACATTAAGTTGAAAACAAAGAGAGCTGAAAGCAGCTCCATAATCCTCAAGGACTCAGTCTTCTTCTATCTTATTGCTTACCTATGTTCAAAAGTTCCTGAATCCTCTGCTGAAGTTTGTAGCTAGTTGTAGTGAGGTAGGAGATTAGGCCATGCCAAGCTGGCTGGAAGACAGAATGTAACCTGTCAGTTACAAATATCCAGAGTGGAGGCTGAACAACAGGGTATGTCCTGTCAATCGTGGTCAGAATGCATGGGCAGAGAAACTTCTGACAGACTGAATCTCAAAGAGTATAAAAGATGATGGCCACTGAATCCACTGCCACTGTGATTTTCCAGTTCTGCTCTCCTGTTTCTCCAGTGGCCCATCCTACTTGTGTCCTGCTTCTCTTTTCTTCACTCCTTTCTTTTCTTCCTTTCTTCTCTTGTCTTCCCTCTTTCCTTTTCTTCCTTTACTTTCTTTTTGGCGCTGGGGATTGATCTCGGGGCCTTGTGCTTGCAACACAAGCACTCTAACCACTGAGCTAAATCCTAACCCCCTCTTCCTTCCTTTCTTTCTTTCTTTCTTTCTTTCTTTCTTTCTTTCTTTCTTTCTTTCTTTCGTGCTGGGGATCAAACTCAGGGCCTTGCGCTTGCTAGGCAAGCACTCTAACCACTGGGCTAAATCCCCAACCCTTCCTTTACTTTAAATCAAAGTTGCATTTACCTATTTATTGGGTGTCCAGTTCTTTAGGCAGGACAGAAAGAGCCTAGAATCACTGCACCATCCAGCAACAGTAAGAAGAAAGGTATGAAGATGGTTCAACTTCCTTTTTTTTTTTTTTTTTTTGAGCAGCGTTTTGCTATGTAGTTCAGACTTACCTTGAACTCCCTATGTAGTGCAGGCTTTCCTTAAACTTGCAGCAATCCTCCTCCTCAGCCTCTCAAGTGCTGGGATTACAGATGTGTACCACCAAGCCCAACTGCAACCTCTTTTTTGGCGATACTGGGGATCAAACCCAGGGTTGCTCTACCTCTGAGCTACATTCTCAGCCTTTCCTTTTTTTTTTTTTTTTCCTTTGGTGCTGGGGATCGAACTTTGAATTTGTCCTGCCTTTGCCTCCTGATTCACTAGGATTACAGGCATGCCATATATATACATATTTATTTATATATTTATATATATTTATATTTATATATTTATATATATTTATATATATATATTTATATATTTTTTGTGTGTGTGTGGTACTGGGAATCTAGGGGCCCCCACCACATCTTCAAGCTTTCTTTTTATTTTTTATTTTATTTTATTTTTTTTATTTTTATTTTTATTTTCAGGTTCTCATTAAGTCACTTTGTTGCCCAGGCTGGATTCAAACTTGTGATCCTTTTGCCTCAGCTTTCCAGAGCTCTGGGATTACAGGCCTGTGTCACCATACCAGTTATAAAGTCAGTTTTGGAGGCATACACACAATAAATACTATTAGTTAGAAATTAGCTTTATGGCCATACCTGACTGAAAGAAATGCTTTCAGCTAACTGTGGGAATACAGCTTAACTGTGAAGCTACTAGGAAGGAGAGAATTAGGGAAAGGAAAAGGGGGTGGGGGGAGAGAGAGAGAGAAAGAGAAAGAAAAGAAGAAAGGAAAAAGAAAAGATATCCTCTCTTCCTACACTACCCAGAAAAAATGCTCAGCAATTTGAGTTGTGTCCTATTTCTGTGCCAGAAATTTAGTCACTTGGCACACTCATCTGCATGTGTGGCAAGAAAATAAAGCATTTGCACTAGGGAATCAAATGACAAACTAAAGGTGGAGGGTTTTACACTAAGGGGATGACAAAAACAGATACATTTGCTAACAAATAGTCTTGGCTCTAGCAGGTCAATAACATAGCAAGGAATCTATTATATTAACGACTCAATAAATGTTTATTATTTATGTCAAAATGTGGCTCAGGAAGGCCCTACAGTCAGTCCTTTGTTGAATAAACTTCTTTTCTAATAAACATTTTTTTGAAAGAACAGTTTGAAGTTTGTAACAAAATTGAGCAGAAAGTACAGAGAATTCCTGTGTACTGCCTGCTGGTGTCCACAGCCTCCCCCACCTTCAATGGATAGCTTTTTATGTTCACCACAGAAAAGTGAAACCTCACCTCCAACTTCTTAAGAGTCCTTGACTCTCATCACTAGCACAAAAAACAAAAAACTCAGCTGATTTTGGAGTATGAAGCTACTTTATCATCACTTAAATCTTAGGTTATAAACTGGAAAGGAATAAAATCAATGATCCATATACTTTGGTAAGTTTATGTTGTTTTTAGCAAGCACAAGTTCCAGAGTTCAATCCCTGGCACCAAAAAAAAAAAAAAAAAAAAAAAATATATATATATATATATATATATATAGTTAGCATAATTCATGAAAGATGATAAAAAAGGAGCACAGATCAGTAGTGTTATTTGTTCTACCCCAAGGGTGTGCAGTGTGAACAAGCACTGTTGCCCCTCCATATCTGTGTATTTCGCATCTATGGCCACTACAAACTCTCATGCTGGTTTTGAACTCACTGTGTAGTCCAGCCTAGCCTCAAATTCATGGCAATCCTCCTGCCTCAGCCTCCTGAGGGATAGGACTACTGGCATGTGCCACCACACATGGCACACTTCTTTTCCTACTTTTAATAAATGTAAAACTTTGCTACCTTTTTCACATGTCTTGTCCAATTCTTTGTTCAGGACCAAGGAACCTGAAAGAATCTACAGAATCCCAAAACTTGGTAATGCTATCATTTCCAGGGGTAGACAAGTAGGATTTCAGAAGCCATAGGTAGGTAATCCTACTCTCTATTTCACCTGCAATTCCTCTGAAAAGAGATGAAATCTTTTATTTCACAAAGGTGTAAAAGAAAAACAAAGCCTATTCTACAACAAGCATTGAGAGCTCAGTGAAGAAGTGTTACTTGTCAAGCAGGAAGCACATGCACTCCAAGAAGACTCTTGGGAATAAGATGTAGGGAAGAGAAAAATAAATTCAAAACATAGTAAAAATATATCTGTCTCATATTAAAAAAAATCTCCCACTCTAATCTGCCACAATCCATCAAGAATCACATTAGCAAATAACTGGGGTCAACTTTAACATACTGTTGTTTGTGTTATTAAAGCAACAGCAATTTTTATTTGTTCTACATACCACTTATAAAGTCAGTTTGGGAGGCATACACACAATAAACACTATTAGTTAGAAATTAGCTTTATGGCCATACCTGACTGAAAGAGATGCTTTCAGCTAACTGTGGGAATACAGCTTAACTGTGAAGCTACTAGGAAGGAGAGAATTAGGGAAAGGAAAAGGGGGTGAGAGAGAGAGAAAGAGAAAGAAAAGAAGAAAGGAAAAAGAAAAGATATCCTCTCTTCCTACATTACCAAACAGAAAAATTAGGAAAGAAAATTTAGGAAAGTGAAGTCTCTGAATGGGATCATTAGCTGCTGATTTCTGGATTAGCAGGTGTGTAGGCACCGAGCTTACTGAAAGTGGTCCACATGTGCATTCTGTGCCCAGCTCAGGATGATGCCATCCAGGTGCTTCCGCTGAGTGTGAGGACCCTCTCTTGGGATGACTGTCACCCTTTTGTTTAATATAAATCAGGGTTATTTTGCTAAGCTCAAGTCCGAATCAGAGACAGCAAGTTAGATGTGCAGGTCTATTAGGGGAAGCTTCATCAAAAGTACAAGACAAAGGCAATTAAATGTGGGAGTGGTAGAATAATACGAGTTTCAGACAAGATATAAATAACTGGCTGGGAGTGCTGATGCCTGCCTATAATCCTAGCACTGGGGAGTCTGAGGCAGAAGATCACAAATTTGAGGTAAAGGGTGATCAGAAAAGAGGAAAAAAAGAAAGAAAGAAAGAGAGAGAGAGAGAGAGAGAGAGGGAGGGAGGGAGGGAGGGAGGAGGAAGGAAGGAAGAAAAAAAAGAAAGGAGGGAGGGAGGAAGAAGGAAAGAAAGAAAGAAGGAAAGAAAGAAAAAGCTCTGGGAATGTAGCTAGTGGCAGAGCACTCTGGGTTCAATTCTCAGTGCTGAAAAAAAAAATATATATATACATACATTTTTATATATATGGAAAGAGAAGGAAAACAAAAAATATTAACAGACTTCCTACGCTATAAAGTGAGTCAATAGCAATTAACCTCAATTTGTGAAAAATTTCTTTTTTTTGGGGGGGTGCTAGGGATTGAACTCAGGGCCTTGTGCTTGCTAGGCAAGTGCTCTACCACTTGAGCTAAACCCCCAACTCCCATGAAGAATTTCTTAAACTAAATTTTTTTTTTTTTTTTGGTACCGGGAATCGAACTCAGGGCCTCATGCTTGCAAGGTAAACACTCTAAGCACTGAGCTAAATCCCCAGCCCTAAATTTTCATTACCAAACAAAATGTTCAAGTCAACATTCTTTTTCTTTTTCAGACAGGGGCTCACTGTGTAGTTCAAGCTGGCTGCCGTTGAACTCACTCTATAGCCCAGGCTAGTCTCAATGTCCTGGCAATCATCATGCCTCAACCTCCTGAGTGCTGGCTTTTCAGGCAAGCACCACCATGCCTAGCTAGTACTTAATTTTAAACATCTTTATTTCTCAAACTCAAATTCTTTTTAAAAAAACTGCAAATTTCCCCATAATTTTGCTTCTTTAAGGATCCAGGCCTTTATGTACAGGCTTCTAATAACAAAATTTGGTACTAAGCAGGTCTTCACATGCAGGATTAAAAAATTTGCCTTTCCAAATTTCAGTACAACTGAGGTTCTTCCAATCTTTTTGAAAAGAAGTAAGTAACTCACTGTAGATTATATTGGCCTCCATTCTGCCTGGGCAAGGAAAAGTCCTATGAGTTCCAAAAGATGTAAATTGCCAAAGTACCAAAGGGATACTTGTTGTTGCACCAGGATTTTCTCTGCAGACCTTATTTGCATCTGAATATGAAGTAAGAGGACAGAACCAGGAAGACAACTCTACCTTTCCCTGCATGGAGACATAAAAATTGACAGAAAAAATTCTAAAATTGTTTTCCATTTGTCATTTACTAAGCTGGAAACTAGGCTACTTGTGAAAACGTTACAGCTTCCCATTTTTCTGTCACAGGTATTCACACTGACTCAGTTCTTGGTGGTGATTAGCAACAGAACTGGAAGGAAAAACAAAAAAACAAAAAAACAAAACCACTATCATCAGTTTGTCTTTAGAACCTGAAAGAAAAGTAAAGAATGAGGACACAGGAAAAGAAAGACCATTTCTCCATGACCCTCACAAGTTCTCAGTTGAAACAAACCCCTGTAAAGAAAGGCAGATTAACAAGAGAAAAAGAGTTCATAAAAGCGGGGCATCTCATGAGGGAGAAACCTCAGTGAAAAGTAACTCAAAATGGTGGCCTGGAACTGTACTTATACAGCACCTTCAACAAAGAACAAATCTGTAGGAATGATAGAACACAAGGAAGCAGAGGATCCCCAGGCAACTCTATAGCTGGCCAACCTCATAACTTCCTAGAATAATAATAAAGAAAATGCTCTCCTTTATTACAAGGCTGGTTTTATTACAAAGGGTACAGTGCAGGAAGGAAATGGAAGACACGCATAGGGCAAGGTCTGGGAGGGCATGCAGAGCTTCTCTGTGCTCTCCTCACAGAATCCTGAGTTGCCCTCACCTACTAGGAAGCTCCACTGAGCTTCGGTGTGTAGAGTTTTTATTGGGGGTTCATTACATAGGCATGGCTAATGGAGTAAATCATCGGCCACTTGGTTGAATTCAGTCTCCAGCCCCCACCACTTCCCTAAAGGTTAGTCTGGCTCAAAGTCCAACCACCTAATCCTCTAATCACAGGGCTGGTCCTTCTGGTGACCATCTCCATCCTGAAGCTCTCCAGGGGCCACAATGAGTCTTTCAATTAGCACAACAAACACAGTCCTCTCACTCAGGAAGTTCAAGAGATTTTTCAGGCTCTGTGCCAGGAATTGAAGACAAGACCAGATATTTTTTTTCTTATGCCAATTATACCATAATATATCTTCACTGGAGTTCAGGCACTCAGTTCCCACCAGCTGTTGCTGGTTGAGATAAAATGAGCTGGCTTGAGGGAAAAGGAGAAAGAAAGCAATTCAGATGAGAGTTGTTGTTGTTCTAGGATAAACTGCTAATAATAAAATAAACACAATGCTTTTGTTTGGCTGAAATGAGAGACTCTGTGGAAGACAAGGTGCTGAGGACACTTGGAGTTCAATGGTACCGCATCATGAATGCCAGACTAGTAACGTTTGGAAATTTATCTTCTTTTGTGTGTGTGTGTGTGTGTTTATTGACCACTTATATATCTCTTTTTTTTTGGAAATTTATCTTCTTGATAGGAGGTTTCAGCAAGGGAGAGAGTGGTATCAGTGGTGTTTTAGGAAGATCAGACTGACAGCAGTATGTAGGCTGAATTAGAATAGGAAAATCAGAGATGTTATTAAGGAATAACAGTGAATTGTTTTAAAGTGTATAATTTAAAAAAAAAATTTAAAAAAGTGTATAATTTGTAAAAGCAGAGCCTCCACACGAATCTCCAACAAACGTGTCAATGATTATTATTTAACTCATTAATGAAAAAATAAGTTTAAAGAAGAATTATAGGAATAGGGGGTATATAATAGTTCATTTGGAACCAAATACAGAAATACAGTGGTAAGGTTTCAGATAAAACTTCAAAGGTATTTTTTTTATACAGGTAAGACATCATATGTATCTCTCTCTACACAAAATTTACTACTTGATCTTTATCAAATCTAGGCCCTAATCAATAGTATCTATGAAAACATACAAAAGTACAGCCGGGAGTGGGGGTCCACACCTATAATCCCACCACGCAGGAGGTTGAGGTAGGAGGATTGCTGGGACTTTGAGGCCAGTCTAAACTACATAATGAGACCCTGCCTCAAAAAAACAAAACAAACAAAAAGTACATCCTCTAGAAAATGAAATAACCCTTGGAAATACTTGTTAGATAATAGAGGGACATATAGTGATTTTTTTGTCTTCTTTTTGACTTTGGATAATTTTTTTAACAGTCTCCCTTACATTATAAAAGATTTTTAGAGATTATTCTTGATTATATATATTTCTACCTACCAGACTATATTAAGAATCATATAAGCCCACTGTGGGTGGCCTACACTGATAACCCCAGCTCTTTGGGAGCCTGAGGCAAGAATACTGGGAATTTGAGGCTAGAATGGGAATTTAGGGAGATCCTGTCTCAAACTAAACAAATAAAAAAGATTGAGGATGTAGCTCAGTGGTATAGCATCCCTGGGTTCAATCCCCAGTACTGGGGAAAATAAACAAGTGAGGTTAAGGTGGGGGATTGAAGTTCAAGCCCAACCTAAGTAACTTAGGGAGACCCTGTCTCAAAAGGTGTTTATTTATTTAGGGGGATTGCACTCAGGGCCTTGAGTTTGCTAGGCAAACACTCTACCACTTGAGCTAAATCCCCAATTCCTCAGCAGAAGTAGTTGTTCTTGACGGATGGTCAGTGAGAAAAAGACACCATTTAAAATATATGTTTCATTTCATTTTGCAAAAACAGTGTCTTACATTCAGAGTTGGAGATAGCATTTGAATGAAAATAGTTTCCTTATATACTTATTAGAAAATTGAACATTAAGAATAATACGAAAATGGTCTTCATTTTAAAAATGGCCAGTATAAGATTTTTCCTCAGTCGGTTCTATGTTGATCTTGTTCTACAGGATCTTGGCTTGGTAAGTTGCCAGAGAGTCATCTGCTTCTGGTCTGCAGATACTCTGGAAATCACAAATTAGTTTCTGGGAACAGCGACACAGGGTGTAAGCAATGACATCTCAGGAGCTGAGGCCTAGAAGGCTATTTATTGAAGTATTAATAATCAGAGTGCCTTGTGCATTCCTTCTCACAAGGCTCTGAAGCTGTCTTTTGTTGAAGACCCAATTTTTACTTGTCGCATGCTGGTTATAAGACACAATGGTTCTGATTAATTACTGACAATACAACAAATCAGAGAATAAAATTCTTTACAGAAGTTTGTAACAATTTCACTAAATATTGATTAATGTTTTCCTGGATATAAGAAGCAGTAAGAGTATGGATAAGTCTCCTTCCATATAAACTATACACAGCACCTAAAACATAGTCACGTTAGTGATATTTCACCTGTTCAAAATTAAACCAGGGAAAGTTATACTTCTCTTCTGACTTGACAGCTCCTAAAATAGTGTTGAAATTATTACAAAATATGGAGCACACCATATTTCAGTTTTACCTTTTCCTTTAGTATGACAAAAGAACAAATCTTCGTGTTTGTGGAGAGACTGACAAACTTATGACACAGTTAAAATATAAAGGACATGATGATTTTTTTTTTCTGAATTTAAATTCTGATTGGGAGAAGGAAAAATAAAAAAATCACCAGAGACTTGACCACTTGATTAAGACAGGATCATTTGTGACTTAGAACATGAATGTAGTTGAATTGAGTCCAGCAGGTAAGTCAAGTTGGGCGTGTTAGCAGGACAATGTCATAACTGCTAAAGTATAATTTTATTTTCAAAAAGCTAAAAATGATCCAAGCACATATTTATTTTGTCCATGAGGGAAATAGGGTTGTAAAACTGATTTAAAGAGGTAGAGTGTATTGGTAACTTTCCTGTTGCTGAGAAAAAATACCCAACACCTGCAATTTAAAAACGAACAGGTTTAGAACCCCGCCCACTGGAGCTCAGGCCCGAAGCCCCGCCCCTAGGCTCTGGGGCCCCGTCCCTAACCACACCTGCGGCAGGTACTGCAAGGTGCGTTCATCTTCCACCTGGATTACAAGCCTCCGCAGGGCCACGGGGTGCGCCCTGCACCCGGCCGGACGCCCCCAGCCCCAACCCCTGCCGTTCCTCCGGTTCCCTTCAGGCAAAAAGAAAGGCCGAGCAGAAAAGAAAGCTAGGCTTAGAGGAGGTCACTGGGGGCCCGGCCGGGGCGACGACGAGTCCCCCTCCCCAACCCGAAAAGGTAAATAAAATTACTTGCTTGGGGAAAAAAAAAAAAAAAAAAAGACGAACAGGTTTAGTTTAGTTCACAGTTTCAGAAGTTTAGTCCATGGTTGGCTGACACATAGTGGAAGGGCACAATGAAGCAAAGCTGCTCACTGCCTGGCAGCCAGAAAGCAGAGCACAGATGAGAAGCACCAGCGAGAGGCATATCTCACAAAAGCGTGGCCCCAGTGACCTTCTTCAAATGGGCCCCACCTCTTAACAGCACAGTCAGCTAGAAACATCAATGGATTAACCCACTAATGAGTACGGCGCCTCCATGATCCAGTCATCTCCCCAAGAGTCTCTCAGTCCAGTCATGTTTACAGTTAAGAGTAAATGGCACATACAGGAATTGAAGAACAAACAATAAACCATCAGAAAAGACATACTGAAATAAATTAGTTAAATTTTAGACAAAAGTGGTTAATAGCCTATTGGTCAATAGCACTGTGATCTTTCTTTTCTTTTGTCTTTTCCTTTTTTTCCCTCAATGCTGGGGATCAAATACAGAGTATCATACATGCTTGGCAAGTGCTCTACCACTGAGCTATATCCCCCGCCTTGTACCACAACCTTTGATGTTATCTTTTCTACTGAAAATTTCTTGCAACTCTTCCAGAAAAAAAAATCTACACGGTGATATGTATTGTCAGTCTGTTAAACCATAGTAATTAAATGATCCTAGAAATAAACCAATTAACAGGCTGAAACAGGTATAGAATTTTTGCTCGTTTTTGTTTTCTGAGACAGGGTCTCATTATGTAGTCCAGGTTGGCTTTGAACTTGATATTTAGCCCAGGCTGGCCTCAAACTAGTGGTGATCCTCCTACCTCAGCCTCCAAGTGCTGGGATTACAGGGATGTGCCTCCATGCCTGCTTAAGAGACTGAAACATAACATTGAAAGGACATATGGCCATCCTTTTGCTTTTGTTTCAAGTTCCGGGTAACTTTTCTTTTCTGTTTTTGGTGTTGGGGATCGAACACAGGCCTTGCACTTGCTAGGCAAGTACTCTAACCACTGAGCTAAATCCCTAGCCCCATGGGTAACTTTTCTTACTAGAGGAAAGAATCAGAGAGAAGTATAAAAAAAATTAATTCAAATTTATTTCTTCCCTAGTCTTTCATTTATTCCTTAGATCTTTCTGCTACATTTTTGCAAATAGCTGGGATTGCAGGCCAGGTAGAGCTTGCAGGTCATTTAAAATTGCTTTCACTGAGAATTTTTCCTTAATTTATTAGCAAAAGCAAGAATTCTAACTCCCTTGACTCCTTTTAAGCAGATAAATGCCAACATTTCCTCCTATGAGAACACTGTTAGCTGAGTTTTTGAAAATAGAGCGCAAAGCATGTTCTAATACAACCCCCACATTTCCATTCTTTCCCACAAATAAATATGAAAAAATACATTTACCTATATCTATATCATAAGTTAAATTTATCCCTGGATGGAAATTCCTCCCAAATAATAACATGGAAAAAAGAATGTCTCTAATTGCTGGATTTGTCATAGCTCAACTTTGAAGACAGACTAGGAAATATCCTGACCTGGTCCTTCACACATTTGGTTCCTTTATTCTCCAACTAATAATAAAATTTTTCTATTCAAGGCTTCAAAAGATCTACCTTCAGATGACGATCCAGAATACAGACCAAAACTCTCCCGACAAATTCACTGAACTTTCTCTCATTGAACAGGCAGCTCGACAATTTTTGACATATAGGTAGTGACTTTTTTCTCATTGTCTTCTGACTGGTTCTTTTATTTCTTTTTTTCTTTTTTTTCTTTTTTTTTTGTGGTGCCGGGGATCGAACTCAGGTCCTTGTGCTTACAAGGCAAGCACTCTAATCACTGAGCTAAATCCCAGCCCCCTGGTTCTTTTATTTATCTGGGAGAGAGGGGTATTGAAACAAGGTCTCTATCTGTAGTTCAGGCTGGCCTTGAACTCACTATGTAGCCCAGGCTGGCCTCAATTTTATGGCAGTCCTCCTGCCTCAGCCTCCCAGTGCTGGGATTACAGACATGTGCCACCACGCCAGGCTTCAGCTCAGCTGGTAAATCCCAATATCCCAAGGTAGTCAGAAAGCACACGATCCCCAGTACACAGAGCCTGTGGCCCCTTTCAGCAGCAAGCAGCCACAAGAAGAAGAATACCTTCAATCCCTCAACATCCCATAAAGAATTATGGAAATTATGTCCCTCAGCAGAAAATGAGATAGGAGATTATGACTGGGCCAAAACCAGCCAAACAACTGTGCGTAATCCGTCAAAGTCATAGAGACACAGAACACAGGATCCAGGATGCCTCTGGAGTCCCTTTGCAATGTGTACGGAACCAGTTAGAAAAGGGCTATTTTTCAACACTTCATTTACATGTGGTGAAATCCAAGCAAGTCTTCCACAGAACAGTTTAAATGTGGTCCAGGCCAAGTGAGTGTTTGATAGGACAACAATCCCGATGCCGTATCTGCGTGAGGAGAAAGCCAATCCAGGAAGTCCGGATACGAAAGACCACATTACCTTAGCCTCGTGGCTGCGGTGAGTCTGTCCGCTGGCCCGCTCTCGCTCTGTAGATCACACTGCGCTTCCACCTCCAATAACTGTGTATCTCCACTTAAAAAAGTAAAAATTATAAGACTTTAGAATAAGATTTCAGGAGTAGGCTTGGGGGCACCCCTTAATCCTGGCCTCTGGAAAGCTGCAGCGGCAGGGCTGCCGTGATTTCGAGATCAGCCTGGTCTATACAGGAAGCTCAAGCCAACCTGGACCACACGGGAGACTCTGTCTCAGACACAAAACCAAAGCAACAGTGTCCTAGCGCTCTCACATGATGGCTGGGACTCCAGTACAAAACTTTGTACAGTTGGCCGGATCAGACTCCGAATCCAGCCGGAGACTGCATGCAGGCTGGCTTTAGTTGGGGTTGGTTTTTGATTTTCTGAGACAGGGTCTCACCATGTAGCTTTTTTTCTTCCCGCCACGCTCAGCCTTTAGACTGGTCTTGAACTCACTAAGCAGCAACTCACAGCAACCCTCCTGCTCCAGCCAGCCGCATGTTGGGATTACAGGGTGCAAGACCGTGCCCAGCTCTACAGTCCTTGTTGAAAACAAACGGTTGACTTGCTCGGTAGTGCGGT
>PVJO010025251.1:0-23066 GCA_004026905.1 Hystrix cristata | reverse complement strand
ACAACCATGTTCATAGCAGCACAATTTGTAATAGCTAAGTCTTGGAAACAACCTAAATGCCCAACAACTGATGAATGGCTAAAAAAGATGTGGTTTTTCTACACAATGGAGTACTACACCGCCATAAAAAAGGATAAACTAGAGTCATTTGTATGTAAATGGATGTTCCTGGAGAACATACTATTAAGTGAAATAAATCTGACACTTATTAGTACACATCGAATTGTTTCTCTGATATGAGAAACCATAAGTGCAAATAAGGACAAAGGGGTAGAATAGATATTTTGTTTAAAAAAGAAAAAAGAGAGATAGTATTCAAAAGAGAGAACTAGATAGGGAAAAGGGGGATAAAGAAGAAGGTTAAAAGAAAAGTAAGATGAAAGGGGAAAAAATGGTAAAGTGTAGCTACACTTGTTGCAAATAGGGAGGGGTGGGTGAATGGAAGGTGGGGGAAGAGGGGGGAAAACCAAGATGTATCATGTACAGGTACAAAATAACCATGCTGATTATGATTATTATGTATACAATGTACCAATACATGTTCTTGGTAAAAATAATAAAAAAATTAAAGAAAATGGCCATACTTCCCAAACCAATTATAATATATTATATATTGCAATCCCAATCAAAATGTCTACAGCATTCCTCACAGAACTAGAGCAAACAATCCTGAAATTCATATGGATTTAGAAGAAACCCAAAGTAGCAAAAACAATTCTGAAATCCTGAGCAACAAGAACAAACCAGGAAGCATCACAATAGCCAACCTCAAGTTATATTACAAGTCTACAGTGATTTAAAAAAAAAAAATCAGTATGGTACAGGCACAAAAACATACAGGTGGACTGACAGAACAGAATAGAAGATGCAGAAGTAACCCCAGACATATTCAGCTATTTGATCTTTGATAAAGGAGCCAAAAACATACAATGAAGAAAGATAGCCTCTTTAGAAAATGGGCTGGGAAAAGTGGATATCCATGTGTAGAAGACTGAAGATAGACCTAAATCTCTCACAATGTACTAAATTAAATTCAAAACGAATAGAGGATCTAACTATTAAAACAGAAACCCTTAACCTAGTGAAAGATAAAACATGTAAAATTCAAGTCATACAGTAGGGCAAGGATTTTCTGAACAGAACTCCAATTGCAGAAGAAATAACAAAAGTCAACAAATAAGATCATATCAAATCAAAAACCTTCTGCACAGCAAAGGAAACAGCCAACAAAGTAAAGTGGCAACCTATAGAAAGGGAAAAATTGTGCCAGCTACACCTCAGAAAGGACTTCTATCTAGAATATATAAAGATCTAAAAAAATCAGACTTCTCAAAATAAAAGGCCCAATCAGAAGATGGGCAACTAAAATGAACAGACACTTCTCAAAAGAACGAATACAAATGGCTAATAAATACATCGAAAATGTTCAACTTCATTGGCCATTAGAGGGATGCAATTTAAAACATGGAGATTTCATCTTACTCCAGAAAGAATGGCTATGATTAAGAAATCAAATAATAACAAATGTTACCATGTCTGCAGCGAAAAAGGAACCTTCCTCCACTGATGGTGGGACAGTAAACTCATACAACCATTATGGAAATCAGTATGGAGATTTCTTTAAAAAGTAAAAATAGAAATTCCATTCAATGCAGCTATCTTCTAGATATCTTCCCCAAAGAGTTAAAGACAGCATATTACAGCAACATATGCAAAGCAATGTTATAGTGGCACAATTCACAATAGCTAAATCTTGGAAGCATCCAATATGTCTATGGGCAGATGAAGAGATAAAATGTGGTATCTATATATAACTGGATACTACATGGCTATAAAGGATACATTTGAGATATTTGTAGGAAAATGGATGCACCTTGAAAACATAATGTTAAATAAAATAAATCAGACACACAAGCTTAAACACTGCATGGTTTCTCTCATGTGAGAAATCCAAAGTACAAAGTAAAAAACAAAATAAAAGACTGATGAAAGGAAACAGGGACATAGAACTTTTGCAAATAGGAAGGGGACCAAGTGACCAAGAGTGGGGGCTTGGGGGGGCATATAAGAAGATTTAAGATGTGTCACGTACATGTACCAACCACCCACAATGAATGTAATCATTGTATGTCACAAACATAAACTAAAATAGTAATAATAACAATGATAATAAAGAAAATGAGGGAAAAGGATCTAGAGACAGAAGGAGGGAGGAGGGTAGGAAGGGGAAGGGGAATGAAAAGCATTGAGATATGTCACGTATGTGTACCTACTCCCTAAGGTGAATGTAGACATCATGTACTGCAAACATGTACTAATAAAGCAATAAAACTAATAAAAACAAAAAAGTTCCTGCATATCCGTAGAATGAAAAGGGAGAATCTGAACATCAGCTGGGCAGTAGGCAGGCCTGTCCCACTATCATCCCATGGCCAGCATCGTGGCACTATGAAGAGCACTCAATCTGCAGGCAGCAAGCAGCTGACAGCAGCAGGTACTGCAGAAGCCGGACGGCAGCTCCTGCCATCGATCCCGGGCCTGGGGGTGGGAGCGAAGGAGTCAGGACCCAACTGCTGGCTTCACTCAGTTGCTGGTCTAAAGCAAGTACTTTACATACAGATAGCTATTCACACAAACTCATCCTCTTCACATTTGCATTTCTCATATAGTCCCTACATGAACCTGTGTTTTAAAATCTCACTGAAAATGTATAGGCTCCTGTGATAGTCAAAATGTATGTATCATTTGTTACGTCAGTGGGGTCAACAGTGCTATCATAATTGCACCTGAAGTTCTGCGGAGCAGAAGATAGTAAGACAGCACACAACATGAGGCGCCGACATTAAATCACAGTAGTACAAAAAAGCCATATTCCAGCCACTGTTGAAACAATCCCTGGGAATTGGACTTGCAACATAGATCTATTATCTGTGTACTATTTCAAAAATAATGGAATCCAATACAATGCTAAATTTCTGGTTTGTTCTGAAAACAGGACTTACACTTTTTTAAGACCACAAAATTGACACACCTAGCCCTACACTAGTAGGAACATCTGGTAGTGACGTATTCCTTGCTGTCTCCCCTTGTTAATCCATTCCTCCCTGGCTTCAGCATCAACACAACCAACAACGCAAGTCTCTGTCATCAAAATCAGATGCCCAACTTTTATAGCTTGTCATTAAGATCACATGCATAAAATGAGCTCAGTTCCTCCACGTCAAACAAGGTAGGCTCCATAAAGACCTCTCTCCCCACAAAGATACCCATCTCCGTATCGCTAGGACCTTTGGGTGTGTTACATAGCAAAAGAGAATTGTATAGATGTGATTAGGTCAAGGATCTTGAGAGAGAAAACTGTCCTGCAGTATTTGGGTATGCTCAGTGTAATCACAGGGTACATTCAGAGAGGCAGAAATATCACTGTGAAAGGGATTCGATGTTAGAAAGAGGTGATCTGTCAATGCTACTTTTAAAGATGGGAGAGGACTATGAAGCAAAGAATGTGTACAGATTTTAGGAGTTGTAAGAGGCAAGGAAAGATTTTCCCCTAGAACGTCAAGAGAGAATACAACCCTGCAGACACCTTAAATTCAGCCCATAGAAACTCACTTTAGACTTCTGATATCCAAAATTATAAGAAAATTTGTATTGTTTTAAGTCACTAAATTTGTGGTAATTTGTTACTGTAAAAATAGGAAATTACAGAAGAAATTATGTTCTTGGTCTGTGATACCACCTCAAAGCATCCTTATTTACTGAGCACTCTGCTACATGACCCACCAATATCTACTGATTCTGCCTCCCAAATTCTTTATGTCCCCTGCCAGGTAATCTCTGAGATTTATTCCGTGACTACTTGTCTCCCTGTGTCTTCTCAGGCTACTTCCTCCTCCAACCTTAACTTGGGCAATGTCATTCTACAAACTGCCCCAGAAGTTCCTTATGAGACATAAATCTGATAATGTATTGAGACAAATGGCTCACTATGGACAGTAGGATGATAATAACAAAGTCAGTTTGACACTCTGACCTTCTGACCCTGTATTTTCATTAAGCAAGTGCTAATTTGAGAAAGTAGTACAAGAACAGCCAGGCATGATATCATGACCTCTTTTTTTAGAGCTAAGAATTTACCTTAATGGATTTAGGGCAAGAGTCATTTGTTGGTTTTACTTCTCCATATTTGAAGACCCACTCTAAGTTACTTCTCATAGCTCAGTTATAAAGAACTCTACTTTCTTGCAGTTCTCAGAATACATAAGATTTTTTTTAAACTTTCAAGTCATTTTCTTCCTTTTCTCTGGCCCATTTACAATTTCTTAACATTGTGTTTAAAATTCAGAGTTGAAAATTTGACTCTAATACAGGTCTTACCCACATCGTACGCAGTGAGTGGCTTATTTCATGGTTTTTGTGTGCTACATTTCGGCTAGTGCAATCCCAGATCACGTTTGCCTCTTTGGTAACAGCCCTACATCCCTGACTCATATCCCCGAATGGCAGGTGAGAATGGCATTTTACCTGCAGAATTCTTACCTGTCAATTCTGTGCTTCCTGCTGGCTAGGATACTCTCAGTATTTTTTCCCTAGAATAATACAAACCTCACACTTCTGCAAAGAGCTGCCTCATCCACTGACAGTACAGTTCATCTTGATGTTCCAATCTATAATTAGAACCACTAGACTCAAATCAGAGTTTCACAAAGTTCGCTGACAGTTTTCTTTATTTTTAAACATGTTACATATTTATGTGGGTGAATAATAATTTAATTCTAGGTAAAATTAAACATACTTATTCCTCAACTATCAGTTGATGCACTTTCGTTTTTAGGAGCCATAAATACCAGAAATAATGATTTAGAACACATGAAAATAGTATTAAGGGTTATCCTCCCGTTCTATGAAGCACTTTGTTTGGTTTTTTTTAATGCCATAATGAGAAAAACACCATTGAAAGCAGAGAGCGCTTTTCAAGTGATCTGTCTTTCTGAAAAAGTGAGGCTGACAGAGACCCACATTAGGCTTCTGAAGTGACATGGAATGAACTAAACAACAATAAAAAGCACCTCCATTCCTAATCAACTCTTGGGGAAAAAAATCTCAATCCAGGTTCAATATGTTTCTATTAATTTAAGTAAATTAATTAATTTCACTTTTTCACATTGACCTACCTCAGCTGTAGGAGCACCAACCAATAGGTTTGTAGCTTGGACAGAACAAAAAGGGAAAGAAGGAAGTGTTTCCTTTTCTTAGAGGAGCCCTCTGTTCTTGGCCATTGTTCGGAAGCCTTAGTCTACCGTTTCTTCAGCCTTACAATGGAGACTCTTCATTCTTCCAACACAGACTCATACTTGTGACTCTACAGTGAGCTTCCACATCTTCAACATTCGACCGCTACTGGACCCTCCACCTGTCCAGTGTGCAGGTGGCCATTTTGGACTCTTGTGCCTCTGATTCAACAGCCAGCCACTGTAACTCTTCTACCTCTGATCCCATAAGTCTACTTAATAAATCCCTTGATACAATTATATACAGACACTTTATATTAATTCTGTTTCTCTAGAGAACCCTAATAATACCACCTGGTAAAAATTAAAACATATGAATTTTTTAAAAATGTTTTAATTACTTCAAAGACAGTTTTAGTTTACATCATTAAAACAGAATGTATAAATGAATTGTTTGGGAGTAAAATAATCTGGATAACAGTATTAGATCGCTCGCCATCAGATCAAAAAATCACATTACCCCTGTAGATCTTCATTTCTTTTATTTGATAAAGACAATGAATAGCCACACTAAAGTTTATACTCTGCCCTCTTTCCTCTGTTGTAGCTAAGGCTGAGAAATCTGCACAACCCTTAAAGAATAAAGAATAAGATTAAAATACAACTTTTCATCTCTTTAAACCATACTAAATCTCCAAATACAACGTGAACTAGTATGATTTGTAGACTAAGGAGTGGAACTCCAATTTTAGGAAAATAAGGTCAAAATCTGAAGCTGAAAGTCCTATGTAAACCTCGTTCCCTGTGCCTCCCAGAGACATGGCTTCTAAGCGTGTTCTCCTCCTTAGTAAATGAGATTGACTGTGTGAGTCCAGTGTTGTTGTTCTTGGAGGTGACATTATGTTCTGAACCTCCAGGAATAAATCATAAAAACAAATGATGATCAACTCTGGTGACACAGATATTGATGGTGTAGGGAGTTCTGATCTCTAACTCTCTATTCCATGGGCCTAACCCCAGCGAACAAAATTAAATGTCTTTTCTAATTGTATCATCTCCATGTTTCTTAACTATAATGCACTTGCCAGGTACATGGGTTGAGGGAGAAGTTGTATTCCAATAGCAGTAATCACTGGGCCTAACTTGAACTTCCAACCATTGGTAGACTAAATATTCAGAAAGATTGTCCTGTCACAAAATGTACACATTGGATAAACAGCTAACGTATATGTAAACACATTGCTGAGCTCTCCAAAAAACAAGGGAATCTAACAAAAAGGATGGAACATCCAAACTCAAAACAGAAAGCTAAAAACAAACTCTGAAGCTGGAGATTCTCTGAGGAAGAACTAACTAAACCAGGCAGCTAGAACTTTGGACATTAATGGGAGGAGATGTCTATGGAAAAACAGGGTCATTAACACTGAGGCTACCAAAGTGAATTTGTACTAGAAGGAACCCCACATTTAGTGGAAGTGAATATAGACAACATCAGAGCCTGTTGTAGACAAAACAATAAGACTCCCACCTGCTCTTGCCTTCTCTCAGGATAAAAAAAATAATAGTAAAAATAATAATATTATCTCCTTTGAATCTACAAAATAAGACCAGAGCCCATCTGGTGTTTAAATTTGTGTTACATGGGCTATCTGAAAAACTCCAGGCCAAATAATTAAATAAAAGTTATCCTAGGTGTCTTTGGCAACACTGTCTGCTACCCTACTGACGCTTAGGCAAGTCTGTTCTATGAAGAACAGCACCCTCAATACAGGTTCATAATTCCTGCAGATTAATCGCAACTGAATATGAGCTCACAATCAAACATTACCAAATGCAAGCAAGGATCCAAGCCCACAGCAAGCCACAAAAACTTCAGTGGCCTCAAACATTACCATTATTTGATACAGAATATAAAATAGTTTGTTCTAAATAACTAGAGAGAAAAAGAAGAAACATTTTTAAATTTGCAAGGAATAATAATAGACTATCAAAAATATTCAGTTAGACTAAAAATATGTGTTTGGACATAAAAATGAAACTTTAAAAATTATAAACTCCATCATGAGTTACACTACAAATTACTAGATACTTTAACAAGACCAAGTAAGCTAAAAGAGGGATTTGAATGGCCCAGACTGTAGCCTAAAGGGACAATGAAAACAGAAAATGTAAAAGAAAGACTTTGAGACAGGCTACAGAAAATGAGAAAAAACACTATAAAATAAAAATTGCCATTATTAAACGGAACAACAGAGAAAAATGAAGAGTTAACCTACCAACAGAGTGAAAGTAAAACTCACAAAGCATATTATATGGAGCATATGGAGAATGCCTGTATATCAAAGGAGAAAGACAATCCAACAGAGAAATGGGCAATTGTCGGAAATATAATTTCAAAGAAGAGAAAACACAAATGCTCAATAAACTTCAGAGGAGATGCTCAAATAGTAACCAGGGAAATATAAATTTAAACCACAAGGTAACATTTCATATTCAAGATTGGGAAGAAATTAGAAAACTATAATTGTAGCTTCCATGTGTTGACAAGAACACTGAGCACTGAGAACTGGTGAGAATTTAAATTTGTACAACCATTTTACAACATAATTCAGCACTCTATTTGAAAGATTCACATACTTATTGGACTACGCACTTCAATGACTAAGTATATTTTCCAGAGAAATGCTTCTTCTTTCTGTCACAGACTATATAAGAAAGGTTTGGGATTTGTAACGGAAAAAACAAACAAACAAATAGAACCCAACTATGAACAGCTCAAATGTTGTCTGTCAAGAGACTGTTAAATTTTGAAATGCAATGGAATGGAATATTTCAGAGCAGTGAAAATTAATGAAGTATCATGAAATATTGTTATACAAATCAGTACAAATTAATCTCAGGAAAATAATGTTGAGTTTTTTTTTAAGCAAAATGGAGCACGATTCCATCTATATAAACTTCAATAACACATAAAACTAGTTTGTCCATAGATACATCCACATTCAGTAAACCACAAGACAGAACATTATAGTCACAAAAGAGTAGTTTGGTTGGAGAGAGAAAAGAGAGGAGAATGAAGTGGAGAAGGGTGCACAGGAGGCATTCAGTTGGTTGGTAATGGCTGGACACTGCAAACTCTGATGTTTGTTTTGCTGGTCTTACAATACAAATATGTTATGTGCTTTGTATGTATTAAATACTTCATTGAAATATCAAAGTTCTTAAAAGGGCACTGGGTTAGGAGAGGGCAAGACTGGGTATTAGGCCAAGTTTGTCTTCAACTCCCTCCTACCTGCCTCTCTTCTTAACTTGAAAGGCATTTCTTACAGTTCCCACCCTGAATGCTGTCAAAGGATTATGTGACAGTCACCATTTTGCCTAATGAGAGTTTCAGCAAACTTTCTTCGGGGAAGTTCTGAAGTCAAATGGCCAGCTTTGGTTTTGAATCCTCCTCAGACACACCTGAATACACCAGGTGTCATTTTCTCACTGAAGCTCCCATACCGCACATCTCTACAATGGACATAACTAAAGAATTGGTCTGTAGACCACATTAAAAGGCTTCCTAGAGCATCTTGTAGATAGCTAATTACTCATTATCACAACACTTTGTATGTATTTTTCATGGAGTATGATCGGCAAATTTCTAATCACTCACCTCAGTTGAAAATCATTGAACATCTTTTTGACAATATAGTAAAACCTTGGATTGAGAGTAACTGCGAGTGTTCTGCAAGATGATCAAACATTTCTAATGAATTTCTGATAAATGAGTTATGTGTTGCAATATGAGTAGTATGTGATACTGAATGTCACATGACCACAACTGAGCCAATGGCTCTTTCTCTCCACTGTCCCCTCTCCTCCCATCTCTGTTTCTCTCAGTCTCTCTCTCTTTCTCCCCTGCTTCCTCTCTCCCTCTCTCTCTATGGGATTACAGGTGATTATCTCTCAACAGCAAGAGGTCATGGAGGAGATCTCAACTGCAGAGGAGGAGGAGGAGAAAAAGGTTGGAGGAATCCCTCACTTTAAGTGAGATTAAGGAGAAGGCTAAAATGTGGGAAATAGTGCAAAATTTTGTAGAAAAGCATCACCCAAAAATGGCTGTAGCAGTGTGAGTGATGAATCTATTTCACAACGCAATGTTACATTTCTGTGAAATTCTCAAAAGGAGACCAAAAAAAGTGTCATTGAATATGTTCCTTATTAAAGCTGCATGAAAAGAAAAGGATGCCATTGAGCCAATAGAGAGCAGTGATTCCATCAGTGACAGTGAAAGTCATCCTACACAATAACCCTCCTCTCTCTTGGCTCTCTTACACCAGCCATGAAGATTTTCAAAGTAAGTGCATGTTAATTTGTTTACTTCTCTTTATATTTTCTTTATTATTTTGTATTATATTACAGTATTGTAATCACTTTTATACAGATATTTTGGGGTTGTGGAACAAATCATCTGAGTTTCCATTATTTCTTATGGGGAAATTTGCTTTGGTATATAAGTACTCTGGAATACAAGCATGTTTCTGGAACAAATGATGCTCACAAACCAAAGTTCTACTGCATGTGAAATGCGAAAGGAATCCAACAACATATACAAGTAGTGTTTCACCTTAAATGTAAGTAAATTCTGGATTTAAGAACCATGTAACTGTATGTCAACTAATCAATATGTTTGCTGAAGCATTCACTCTTCATAAGCATAATTTATTAGCTAATATTACAATAATATGAAATTTGAGCATCTGGGAAAGAAAACAATACGTGATTAAGTAGCAGTAACATTCATGTGGTTTTATTCATAGATGTTTTAAAATAACATCACTACATTTTTTAAATAAAAGCAAACAATTACAGAGAGAAACAGAACCCCAGGAAAAAAATAATAGCAAGGATAGATTATTTGAGCCTAACAGCTTGATTTATTCTTGTCCATAATAGAGAATATCAATACCTATTAGTATGTGAATTAAGTTAATTACTCAAAATTAGTTTGGTTTTTGATGTTTTTATATTAGTATTCAAAACTTATTGGTATAGATTTTTCTATGATGAAAATGCAATCTTAATGAGATATACTATAGAAGGAAGGTAGAGAAAAAGAAATTAAGATTTTTCCAAAGATAGCTTACATGATTCAGCCAAGCCAATTTTATGTAATACATTGATATTTGCCAGATTGCTACCTTTCTCTTCACAAGAAAGGTCTTGTAAACACCAGTGTTTATCACAAAATCTCCAACAGTCAAATTTGGAACTGATAAAGTCAACAATTCCTCAGCACACCAAAGATCTAGCTTAAGGAGAAGTTGCTTTATGCTACTCCTATGTCAGGTAGCCATCCAAAAGTACTTTTATGAAAAGTATTAAAGGGGGCGGAGACTTAGCTCAGTGGTTAGAGTACTTGCCTTGCAAGAACAAGGCCCTGAATTCAATCCCCAGCATCAAAAAGAAAAAAAAAAAAGTATTAAAATATTTAGCCTTCTATATCCTTGAAGTTTTCAAAAATTTCTATAACTATAATAATATTCAGCAGTAATGTTTGGCTAGTGTTTCATATAGTAACAGAATATATAGTAACTAAGTCCAAGAACTTCCTATAAAACTGGATTAAATTTTTTGCTAATAATTGTTGCAAAGGAGAACAGTGGCTTGGGCCTGATAAAGACTGCTGTCTGGAGACATTTCTTCATCCATTTTTCTTCCTATAGTTTTTGTAGATACACTATTTCAGTGGCAATAAAGGGATTCTATGACTTGCCCCAAATGCATGCTCACACCGTCAAATTACAGGGAGAAGGACCCAAGTGAAGAAACGACCCCATAGCTACCTATCAGTGGGATCACAAATACACTTGTTTTTGTGTGGGATCAGAGCAAACACAGAGTAAGTCTGAGAGAGTCAGAAGGCCCTTTCAGGTCTGTGAGGCAGACACAACTTATTCTAGCTTTCTTTCCTTAGTTACCCATCTGCAGGGAAAGCCCTAAAAGAAGACAAACAAAAAAACCTTCACAGAGTTCACCTGAAAGGTAAAGGGAACTAAGGAGAAGCTACAGAGAGTAGGAATCAGAAAGCAGGAATCAGAAAGCATCCAGGATCCCCTCACCTCAAAGGCCCAATTTGGATTTGCAGTTCTATTGCCCTCACCTCCGCATACACACGAGCATTCACACACACAGACACTCCTTTTGACACAATCAATCAGGCTTCCCTCAGGGAAGCTATTTACAACTCAGTTCATAGTGAGGGTGGTAAATATTAGTTTTTAAACCCCTCCTCCAAATCTTCAGCCTGTTTTACACAGAAGTTACTAAATGATGGAGCTGAAAAGTATGCTAAATCTAGACGGTCAGCCAGCTGAATCTCGAGTTCGGACAGAGGATGTGCCCTTCCTGAGTGATTCTCGCTCACTGAGCCTGTCCACACCAAAGTGCAGTGGGCACGGATGGGGAAAGGGCGTGTAACTGCAAGGGTGAAGGCAGAGGGAATTCTAAAGGGCACAGATACGCCCCTTCGAATATGTCTGTTTCCTTTGCAATCTGGAATGCAGAACTCAGGAATGTAGTGCAGCTCTTTGAACGGAGGATTTAGGTTGTCAGCATCTGTGACTGTCAGTGACGAAAACAGCAACTGGCTTGGGTCTACGAACTGAGGTCAAGTATATCTTTTCATAGACACTGTTAGCCAGATGGTGGTATAATCTGTGAATGAAGATTAGTCTGTATACACACCAAACACAATTCCTCAGAACTACGTCTTCATATAAGAAAAGTTACATTTGTATACAACAATGTGTTTGAAAATTATAAGCAATGTAGCAACAATTCCTAACACAGTCTTTTGTTTACTTAGTACTTCAGTTCAAAAGGCTAATTAGTATTTTGTTTAAGCTGTAGGAAAAGGGAGCTAGAACTGACTGACATAAGACCCACCACATCTAATCATCAGCATATATAGTAGGTGGTTAGGATGTGTCAGGACCTGTGTTGCCCTCCATTTATCATCTCACTGAACTTTTCACGACAACCCTGAGAAGGAGGCATTATCTCCATTTTACAAGTGAAGAAACAAAGGTTGAGAGAATTGACCTAACTTCTTCCTGTCCAGTAGCTAACTACTAGCAGAACCAATATCAAACCCAGGCCTGACTCCAAATCCCAGACTCATACACAGCTGCATCCATACTTATCGGGAGATGGTCCCTGTGGTAGCTAGGGAGATGCTGGCTTTGGTTTCCCTTTAAGGGAATCTGCTGCCAGGAGTACCACTGGCCAACAGCCTTCAGTTCTTGTCTCTTTGCATCCACCCTGCTATCTCTCAGCCCATCTAAGCATGCCAGGGCACTAGAATGGGCCCGTTGCCACTGGATCTGGGATTCCTCTAAAGTTGCACTGTCCGATCCTGTATTTACTCACCATTTGTAGCTACTGAGCAGCTGCAATGAAGGTGGTATTACCAAGGAACTGAACTTTAGAATTTTGTTTTACTTTTAAATTCTATTTCTAACACACAATAATTGCATATTTATGGGGTACAGTGTGTACTTAGATACATGTATGTATTGTGTAATGATCAAGTAAGGGCAATTAATATATCTATCACCTTAAATACTATTTCTTTGTGGTAGGAATAATCAAAATCATTTCCGCTAGCTTTTCTGAAATATTCATTAACTATAGTCACCTTTCTGTGTAACAGAGATCCAGAACTTACCCCTCCTGTCAAACTCCGATTCATTTAAGTAACCACAGTTGCTACTGGGTACCGTATTGGACGACAAACACCTAGACTATTCCCACAATAGTGGAGAATTCTGTTACGTGGTTTTACCTAAATGGACAACTTTTGCTCAGGAAGCTCACTGGACTAAACTCTGCACGGATCCAAGGGGAGGTAGAAGACCCCCACTTTGGAGATACTTCCCTTTGAGATGGCAGTCTCAGCAGGTCCTGCAGACCACAGGAAACCTGGCAGAGGGGAAGAGCTCAGAGGAGTTAGCAGGGAGGCGCGCAGAGAGCAGGAAGGGGCCGTGGATCCCACACGCCTCCCTGGGGCCGGACCTCAGCTGGGAAAGACAGTACCTCGGAGAAGACGAGTGGAATGTGGAGGTGAGAATGGGGCTCAGTTTACCAGATTGTATGTGCTTGACAGAGTGAGAAGGTAAACTAGGACGCAGCCAAGGTAAAGGTCTGGGAAGAACAGGGTTTGGGGAAATGATGCCTTGTATTTACATTTCCTTCTTCTTTGGTTTCTCCCATCTTTTTCTTTCTCCTTGAGTATGTGACTCTCTGGTCTTATTAAAACCTTATTCTACTTATTCTTACTCTCTCTTTTGACTCTCCAGTTATCAGGGGGAAAGAAACATAATTACAATAAATATTTTATTTCTTTTACACATGAGACATATGCTCAGTGTTCTTCACATACATTAACTGAACATTAAATGTTTCTTTCTCAAGAAGCATTAACTGTCCTTGTGAGATGCGTTAGGACCCACAGTCAACATTCTTCCTTCACAGGGGCGCAGGGCCAATGACGAGCAGAAGTTATACTTTTAAACTTCATCAAAGTATTTTCAAAGGAAAAAGTTAGCTTTATTGTATAAAATAAAAATACAGGTAAAACACTTGTGAAAATCAAATGCACATACAGTATAAATATGCATATACAATTTTACTTACTAAAAGAGCTCTAATCAAGGTAAAGGTCATTTCTTAAAACATTTACCTTCAGGAATCACTTGCAAATTATTGTCTGTTCTTTTTTTTTCCAGTCATTATCCCAAATGTGTACCCAAACTGAAGTATAAAAAAATAAACGTCAGACATAGATGCTTTAAAAATCTATAGTCTCAACTGCCAGATACATTCCTATTAACTGGTTCCACAGACTCCTCTACAAAATGTGCAGAACCAGTACATTTATCCAGAGAAGCACCTGAGTTTTCATATATAGCTTAAAAATATGAAAATGGATGTTTCACCAAATTCTTGCTCACTCCCTGCTAAACCAATCTCTAAGCTTTAAAAACAAAAGCCTTAAATGGTTAAGGAGAAAAATGAATAAATAAATGACATTATACATTATCATCTAGCTCTGTCACCTTTTAGAGCATAGTAATACAGGCACTGAGCATCTGGGCAGGACAGAAAGAACCTATTTGGGAGCTTTTAGCTCCCATGACAACTGACGTGTACATCTCCCAGACAGTGCGGGCCTTGCTTGCCTACTTTTTCCTCCGCCACCACAGTTCTTCCATTTTTAACAATTTTAAACCAACAATCATCATAGTAAGTAACATTTATGGGTAGAAAGCAAGAAAGCAAGTTCCTTGGGGATGTTTGTCTTGCTACTGTCCTACTTTAACCCTATATAAGTGGGACAAAGTGTCTCTATTTGCAGAGATACAGTTAAACTAGTCTGGATTCTCTGGCTTTTAGACATGGACGTCCTTCCCCTGCTTCTTAATCCCTCAGGAAAGTTACGGGACTGTGTACTGAGAATGCATGGTTCCTCCCCACAAGAACTCTGCTTGATGAAGGCTGAATTAAATGTTTTCTCTGCAGAACATACGGTGCTTGCCACACCATAGGAACAAGGTAAATAGTTGTTAAATGAGCTAAACTTTATTGTATCTCCGATACCCACCAGATTAAAAGAGCACCAGAACTCCAAACCGCTAATTTCAGAACTGTTCTAAGTATATTCTCTGGTTCGGAAAGTGTGGCCCTATCCCTGGACCTGCTGTATCTGCTCCCAAAGAGGGCTCCAGCCACCTTCACAGTTGAGGTGCAGAAGACACAGGCTGCCAGCACATTGCAGTCTCTGCACGTGACGCACCTGACAGAAGGCCAAAGGGCCAGCTGGGCAAAGCTGACCAGGTTGCCTGAGTGTGTAAGGGGCCATAAAGGAAACAGCAAGCTGACAAAGCTCTGTGAGCAAGCCTGCGACTCTTTCTGGGGCACACGACAAAAACGACGATGGGTAAAATGCCTCTATCAGAGAGAATATTGCTGACCCATTGAAAAGTGTTAATGGGGCTGTAATTAGATTCAAGTGGAAACATTATGTGTTAAAGAGTGTAGGGAAAACCATGGAAGAGGTAAGAAGAGTGTTGTAGGGGGGAAGGTAGGGCGGTCTGTGATGGAAATAGTAGAAACTAAATATTGGAGTAAGTGGGCCAAGAGTATATATCTACATTGTGCTTATTGATAAATGAAGTTTTGTTTTTCCTTACTTTGGAGTACCCAATATACCCTAAATAATTTGTAATTTCATAGTTTATTGGTAAAAAGTTTTTCACAGTTTTCCCTAGTGTTAACTATGAGAACACACACTGTCAGAAGCAAAGCTGCCAAAGGACAATGTGGCCCAGAGAACCCTGGCCTGATGTGAAAAGTACGGGCTTGGGAAACCCCTGTGCATCAGACACACTGTTTTCTATAATCTGACCAATAATCCCACAAAGCACATAATATAATATTCATTTATTACTATGAAAACCAAATCCCATGTGGTTGCCACTCACGAATGAAGGCAAATACAACATCAAAGACCTACTGGTCCTTTCAACAGATGATGCTGATTCTCTCGGAGGGAAGTTTGTTCTGTTCAGGGATGCATGTTGGGCCAGGGTGGATGCGCCAATGCCCTGGCCAAGCAGAATCAGCAGAGCTGTGATCAGAAATTAGTGTGGCAGCTAAGGGATAATGATCCCAGGAGTTAGCTGAGAAGTGCCTTCTGCAGAAGGTCTGTGTCCTCATCTTCAGTGTTATCTGACCAAATTTCAGGGTTACATGAGGCATATATCTATCTCAGGTCTCACCACGTCATGTGAGACGCCATCCAAGAAAAACAGGAAGTGGCTCACTCTGTCCTTGTAGAATGGTAGGGAATAATTTCTTCGTACAACACCAGCTTTATAATATCTTCCTCCAGTAAATCCTTCCAGAAAAATCTTTTTAAAACCCATCCTCTTCATTATAGTAATTGATTTTTTTTTTTTTGATGCTGGAGTTGAACCCAAAACATACTTGGTAAGCACTCTACTGCTAAGCTACATCCCTGACCCAAGTAACTGAATTCTTAATTCAATACATGAAAGTATCATCTCATTTTGAGATTTAAGAATGCTTAAGAGCATGGGGATGGTGATGTGACACTTCTGGTTGAGTTTCCTAGTAACAGGAATATTGGATGTTAAACAGTACAATTTTTCCCAAAACAAATTATTTCTTTTCTGATCTATGTCACAAATGTTTTACCAAGTATATAAAAATATTGTACTAGGTGTCAAAGAATATAAAGATTAATAATTGGTGATTTCTTCTCAAGAGGAAGAATTCCTCAATTTAATGAAAAGATGAAAATCTCTCCAGAATACATTTTAGCGATGCATACCTTCATAAAAAGAGTATGCTCAATATTATGCAACTTCCCCTTGGTGACTCTGGGCCATCGTCGTGAACACGCTGTGCCAGGCCACAGTGATAAGCACAGCTATATTCAGAAATGAGTGCAGCCAAGGAGCTAAGGGATGCTGATCACAGGAGTAAACTGAGAAATGCCTTCTGCAGTAGGAGGGATGGGAAGATAAGAGGGGCGGGCAGGTGGGCAGGCAGATGGGTGGATGGCTAGACTGCTGAGTATATGGGTGGATGGCTAGACTGCTGAGTATATGGGTGGATGGGTGAGTGGGTGGATGGATGGACGCATGGATGGACAGATGGACAGGTAGATGGTTGTATGACTAGGTGGGTAGATAGAGAGATGGATGGTGAATGGTTCAGTGGGTGAGCGGGCAGGTGGATGGACATATACATGGCTGGATAGACTAATGAAAAGATAAAAAATACTCCAGATATCAATTTCCCTTCTGGTCTTTCCCTTTCCCCCACCCACATATGAACCAAAGATCTGTTTTATGATTAACTTGCTGTGAACACATAGGAACTGCCATAAGCCATCACTGAGGTACAGGCAGTAGCAGTGAAGCCTTCTGTTAAGCAGCCTGCTCTCCAGGGCTGACCTAATTAGCCCTTGTTGCTGGGCCTCTTCTGTAATGTCAGCATCAGTTACCCACACTCCTTTCCTCGCCTCGATTTCCACACTACTTGCACCACCCCTTCTAAGCTGATCTCTGCCAATTACTCTGCAATCCATCACTCTCTGTTCCTCTCAAATTATAATGTGTACAAAATGCCCCACAGAGAACTTGTCGCAGGACAAATACTCTGTCAAAGCTAGAGCCCTTTTCCCTATTGTTCAGCCCAATTTTTGCCTAACATTTTTCCCAGTCTGTCCGATACACATACTGTTCTTCATCATCAGAAAACAAAAAAACCACAATCCATTACTTTCTGTTTGGGCATATCAGTGAACAGTTTTCTTATTTTCTTTCACCCCATATGAGATAATCATTGTGCTCAATAACCCATTTGATAGCTTTAAAAATTCCTTACTATTTTCATAAATTCTCTCCACCTAGTGGCTCTATTTTAATAAAGTACTCATGTTGGGTTTACTCAGATTTTTACAAATACCGTGTATTTTTGTGTCATCAGTAATGCTGGATCTAGGTTGTGTTGTCATGGACTTACAATTTCAGCCTTCTAGAAGCTGCCTAAATCTAAATTAGAAAGTATGCCATGTGTAGCAACTGATTATTTTTCTCCATCTAACTTTATACTTACAATTGAAAAAAAATGTTCTTTCCTTATCTGCAATATAAACTATGTCATTTTACTTTAATCTCTTCACAGACTCTCATTAACACTTGCACTCATAAGTGCACTGAAAAGTGATAAGTATAATTATGGCATGAGAAAGAATTTAAAGTTTATCACCACAAATATTGAAAGTGATCATTATAAATATAGGAAAAGCATTAATCCACTATGCTTGTAGAGATTTCATTTATGTAAGAAATCACCTGCTCATCCAGAGAGGGGCTAGCTGAAGTAGCCTTGGATTCCAAACATATCCCTATTTGTAGATTTGTTTTATGAGAAAATAAACTCCTATTCCCTTCCCTCAAGTTCTGCAATTTTGAAACTTTGCAATTTTCTCCTAAGTGTATTAACAATCGCAGTGCTTCATTTTGACTCATTTCAAATTTATATGGCAGATAGCAAAGTGCTGGGAATGGCAAAGTACCTGTTCTTAGCACATGATATCAACCATCTGCCCTGGCCATTCGGACAAGGTCTAGATATTTCTCCAACCCATTGGGACAGGATCGAGCTATTTCTCCAGGGTCTAGATAATGTAAAGTCAATTTGGTTCTGGGTATGTAATGTTTTTTCAACGTTTTGCAGATGATTAATGGATTCTAGCTTTTCCAAGCTGGGAAACCATCTATTCCCATGAAAGTATTTTTCTTATGCTTTATGTTGAACTATGTATATTTATGCTTTCTCACTTTCTCTGCCGTACCTCTCCATTCCTCCATGCTTCCCTCTCTCCTATCTCTTTCTCTCTGTGTTACACACACACACACACACACACACACACACACAACCTGCCAAACTGAGCTTGAATTATGTGGGTGCTCAGAAAAACTAAATGTACACTATCCATTCAAACTCATATTTTTAAAGTATTTATTCCACATTTATCACATGGAATAGGAGAAAACTTGTTGAGTAAATAAGTATTTATTCAACATTTATTACATGGATTAGAAGAAAACTTAATCGCTATAAAGTGTGCATCCCTTTATGCTTAGTTAAGAGGGAGTTCACACACTGAATGACTACACAGTTTATCACTTTTACTGGCTTTAACCTCTTTAATTTCACCATTTTTTGTTTTCTCATTGTGGAACAGCATTAGTTATCCACACTCAAAAGAGCAGTGGTAACTCAAACAGATGTAGTTACAAAGTTGTAAAACATTTTTCAAAATTATTTTGTTTACTGACTTTCAAATCAAAACATTTCCCACTTTTCCACAGTCCTGCTTTTTGGTTCAGTTTTCTTTAAGATTTATCAGACTAGGCAAATTCTTGGAAAGCAGACTAATAACTTTTGAATTTAGATATTAAAAGAATCACTCATTTCCTATAAAGAAATCTAAATAAAATACTACTCTGGCCAGGCGTGGTAGCACACAGCTGTAATCCCAGCACTCAGGAGGCTGAGGCAGGGGGATCACCACAAGTTCAAGGCCAGCCTGGGCTACACAGTGAGTTCAAGGCCAGCCTGAACTACATAGCAAGACCATATCTCAAAAAACTGGAAGAAAAAAAAATACTACTCTGTATAAGAATTTCAACTGATAGTAAGTTGTCAAATCCAGATAATTCTAAACTAGGATGGTGGTGAGGCTTGAGGTTATACTGTGCAAAATATTCAACAGAGTCCAGGAATGCCAATGATCTTTTTCACATTGTTATAAAAACATTCAATAGAGATAGTTCAACAATGGCAATAATTCTTACTGTTATCTCTTTCCTACTGCTGGAGGGGGCTGTAATAAATTTTACTTGATAATCGACCAATCGCCCAAATGTTACATATGGCACCCCCAGTTAGCAGATGCCTTATTTTTTACTTCCACCCATGGAGTCCCAATACTAGATGCTCAGGAAAGCCACCATTCCTCAATCTAACTCTGTTCACCAAACACATACGGGTATCCACTGGTATCTGTCAGGGAGCAAGAATTAAAATACAGAAGAATAATCCTTCAGCATAAATGTTTAAATGTTAAATGCCAGATCTATACTGATGGATACAAAGTAAGTAACTTGCAAGCATGATTCTGTCACACATCTGCTTCAGTCTTTTTCAGATATCTGAATGTATCAATCATTCTGGATTTATTTTATAATGAGAGAAACCAAATCATAACCCACATAGTCTCAAATGGCTCCTTAGATGATGTTAAAGACTTAGGATACTCCCTGAAGTACAGCTCATTCTTCAGCCTTATTAAGAACATACATTTTTGGCATTTTAAATATCTAAAGTTAGTCATTTTAGTCACCTGGGAAAAACCACTTTGCACCACGTAATTATGTTATTTCAACAGTCAGTACAACCTTAAAGTATAGTTTCTAGTGCATGCTAGCAATGCTTCTTTAAAAACACACCATGCATAGTGCCAGGAACCACACAGTATGACTTAGCAATCAATTACTAGCAGGATTTGCAAAACAAGCAAAACCTCCCTCGGCAGCTGGGAGCTTCTCCCAGAGGCCAGGGCTTGCCTGGCAGGGTACCTTGCTCTTACTCAAGAGTTCTGCAATGTGTTGCCTTCCAGCCTGCTATCAGGCCAGCCTCGTAAACACAGACTCCTTCTGTGCTCTCCAAGAGTCTGATCTCACATTCGGACCATCCTTTTTCCTTTTTGCCAATTCTGCAGGTTTGTTTTTTTTTTTCTTTTTCAGTCATTCATATCTGATTAATCAGAGTCAATAGTTGTCTTGACATATAAATGTTAATACTGCACTATTAAAGAGTTCTTGGAAGTTTGTTTTGTGGGCAGAGTTGACAAGGGGTGAACACAGAAAAGGAAGTCAAAGGACTTCCCAGGACTGACCCTTGGAAAGCAGGCAGGAAGAAGAGATCTGGTCCTTTTGAGTAAGATGGTATGTACTTCACCGAGCCAGGGAAAATGGAGCAGAGCTCCAAGACCAGCTCAGCTGAGAGTGGTTGAAGATGTTAGTGATGGAAACACAAATTGACCTGTATGAATTACACGCATATTCCTGGGAGTCACCTAGCTTTGGAGAACTATATTGGAGAGATAAAACTTTTCTTGGTAACTGAGAAAGATGAGAAAGGGAATTGAATTCTCAGTGATAAATAGATCTAAATGAATAGAAATAACATATTTGTTGGTACCTCAACTGTCATCAGCTGTGAAGGGAAGTTTTTTTTTTTGGTAGAAGATTAAGAACAGCATTTTGGGTACTTTCCCAAAAAGTAAACTGAAAGCAGATTTTTATGGCTCCTCAAAAGTTATTACCCAAAAATTCTTTGTAATGTAGACTTGACAATTCATGTTTCCTTCCTCCAGGGGAACTTGTGTAAAAATTTTTCATCTGGTAGCCAATTAATTCTTATAAATTCTCCTGTTTTTCTCACTGAGGCTTTTATGACATCATTCCCCAAACGAGTCAGTTACACTGACAGGCATTAAATCTGTGCCTTCTATTACAGCACAGTACTTAGCCACACAAACACACTGAATGTTCGCTTCATTTCACCAACCACTGCCCTCTATTTACCTCTTCAGTAGCATCTACAAAGCTTACTTACTGCATGGTTGCAAACAAATATTAAGCCTTGTATTTTGCAATATATCTTTTAAGAAAATTGGATAAGTGAAATAATGCATATTTTAATTAGTTCGGTTTAGCCATTCCACAGCATATTCATATATCAATACATGCTGTACAAGACAAATCTTTATCATTTTTATCAATTAAAAATATTTGAGTAATAAGAATATACACCAGTTGATAACAAAAGAATTAACACCTTAATAAATTTTATAATTTATTAACCTATCCTCAAAAGCTCATCATATTTTTAGAGTCAAAATTAGGTTTTCAGAAGTCTCACATTTATACAGTTAAAATCACTCAGTTTGCTAATTGGTACAGGTTTCTTTCAGGACAGCTAAAGTGTTATAAAATTACATTACTATAAAGGTTGCATAACTATGCATATACTAAAAACTGCTAAACTGCATATTTTGAGTGAACTTAGCAGTATGTAAGTTATCTCACTGAAAAAAAATGGGTCAATCAACAATACTAAGAGTTGGTTTTTTGAGACTGATCCATAAAATTGACAAACTTTTAGCTAGATTATGAAAAAAAAAAGAAGATTCAAATAAATGAAATCAGAAATGAAAGAGGGGGCATTACAGCCGATGCCACAGACATTAAAGGGAACAGAGACTACTTAATGCCAAAAATTAGAAAACCTAAAATATACGGACAGATTCCTATGAATATATAGCCTATGAAGAATAAATCATGAAAAGATAAACAAAACCTCTAATTAGACCTGTAACTAAATAAGAAAACTGAATCCATAATCAAAATCCTCCCAACAAAGAGAACCCCAGGATAAAATGACTCCACTGGTGACCTCCACCAAGCATTTGAATAATTAACACCAATCCTTCTTAAACTCTTCCAAAAATTGAAGAGGATGGAACATGCCCAGACTTATTTTATGAGGCCAGCATTAGTCCTATGCCAAACCCAGACAAATACACTACAAGAAAATAAAATTACAGGCCAATCTCACTAATGAACATGCTGGGAGAATTCCTTAAAAAATGATAGCAAACCAAACTCAGCAGCACACGAACCAGGACCAAGTGGGATTTGCCCCTGGTGTGCATTGATGGCTCGATGTACTGAAACCATTCAGTGTGAGGCAGCACCTTAACAGAACAAAGGATAAAAATTACTTGCTGATCTCAACAGATTAAAAAAAATCTGACAAAATACAACAACCTTTCATGACCAAAAAAGCCAAGTAAGCAAATTAAGTATAGAAGGAATTACTGCAGCATATGAAATCCTGTACCTGGAAGGCCCACAAGTAACACTGTACTCAGTGAGAGAAAACCTAAGCACTTTTGTCTACGATCTGGAATAAGACAAGGTGCTCATTCTGCCACTTACATTCAACAGAGCACTAAAAGGCCTGGCTGGGAAATTGGGTAAGAAAATAAATACAAAGCATCCAAATCAGAAAGGAAAAAGTAAAAGTAAAAATCCATGTTCCGAGATGATATAAAGATTAAATGGGAAAACCCCAGCATTCTCACACACACACGCACAAACACACACACACACACACACACAC
>PVJO010025250.1:0-23056 GCA_004026905.1 Hystrix cristata | reverse complement strand
GCAACTGAATTTAGTTATTAAATCTAGAAGTTTTTGGTGGAATTCTTGGGGTCTTCTATGTAGAGTATCATGTCATCTGCAAATAATGATAGTTTAACTTCTTCCTGTCCTATCTTTATCCCTTTTATTTCTTTCTCTTGCCTGATTGCTCTTGCTAATGTTTCTAGAACTATATTGAATAATAGTGGTGATAGTGGACAGCCTTGTCTTGTTCCTTACTTTTAATGATGTGTTTATTTTTAAGTTTATGTTAATGGGAAAATTAAAATTGTATTTTATCTTATGCAATATGTTTGAAATACGTACACATGTTGGAATGTCTAAACTGAACTAATTAACATATTCATTACCCCACATAAATTTTTTGTGTGGTGAGAAACTTAAACTACTCCCGTAACAATTTTCAGGAATATTATACATTGTTACTAATTATAGTCACACAATAGATCTCTTGAGCTTAATCCTCCTAACAGAAGTTTTATTCTCTTTAACCAAAATCTCCCAACTTCTCCTGCTGCCCCTCAGGTCTTGGTAACAATTCTTCTACTCTGCTTCGGTGAGTTCACCTTGTTTAGATTTCTTACATAAGTGAGATAATGCTGTAACTGTCTTTCTGTGTTTGCCTTATTTCACTTGACATGAGGTCCTCCAGATTCAGTCATGTGATGGCAAATGACTGAATTCTCTTCTTTTTAAAGGCTGAATAGTAGTATTGTGTATATATACACCACATTTCCTTATACATTGATCTACTGATGGACACTTAGGTGGATTCTATATCTTGTTATTGAGAATACTGCTGCAATGGACATGAGAGTATAGATATCTCCTCAACATACTAAGTTCATACTCTTTGCATACCTACCCAGTAGTGGGATTGCTGGATCATATGGTCCACTGACCTTCTAGAAAGATTAGTCCATCATGGTTAATATCGTAGGACAGAAAGGCAAGGGGGTGTATTTTGGCCATGTGGATCAATGGAACAGAATAGAAGACGCAGAAACAACCCCAGTCACATACAACCACTTGATTTTGACAAAAGGGGCAAAACCACATACTAGACACAAGATGGCCTCTTTAGTAAATGGTGCTGGGAAAACTGGCTCTCCACATGCAGAAGATTGAGGCTGGACCCATATCTCTCACCATGTACTAAACTAAAATCAAGATGGATCAAAGATCTAAATCTTAAAACAGAAACAACCTACCAGTAGGTAAAATAGGTAAAACTCTTAACATCATGGTGTAGGCGAGGACTTTCTGAACAGAACTCCAATAGCAAAAGAAATACCAGCAAGAATCAACAAATGGGATTATGTCAATTTAAAAGCTTCTGTACAACAAAGGAAACAACTGACAGAGTAAAGAGGCAGCTTACAGAATGAGAACTTTTTGCCATCTGCTCCTCAGAAGACTAATATCTAGAATACATAAAGAACTTAAAAAATTAGATACCAAAATAAAACAATGGGCAGTACAAATGAATAGACATTTTTCAGAAGAAAAAATACAAATGGCCAATAAATACATGAAAAATGTTCAACTTTGCTAGCTATTAGAGAAATGCAAATTAAAACAACACAGAAATTTCATCTTACTCCAGAAATAATGGCAATCATCAAAAAATCAAATAATAACCAGTGTTGGTGAGGCTGTGGTAAGAAAGGAACACTTCTACATTGCTGATGGGAATGTAAACATGTACAACCATTACAGAAATCAGTATAGAGTTTTCTTAGAAAACTGAAAACAGAAGTTCCATTTGACCCAGCTGTTCCCATTCTAGGTATCTTCCCCAAAGAGTTAAAGATATATTACAGCAATCCATGCACACCCATGTTTATAGCAGAACAACTTATAATAGCTAAATCTTGGAAGCAGTTTGTATGCCCATCGACAAAGGAATGGATGAAGAAAATGTGGTGTCTATCCATAACGGAATACTACTCAGCTACACAGAATGATAAATTTGAGATATTTGCAGGAAAATGGATGCACCTTGAAAACATAATGTGAGTGAAATAAATCGGACCCACAAACTTAAATATCACATGGTTTCTGTCTGAAAGAAACCCGAAGTAAAGAGCAAAATAAAGGGTTGATAAAAGGAAACAGGGAGACAGATCTCTAGCAAACAAGAAGGGAACCAAGAGTCTGAGGGTGAGGAAAGGTGAGGAGGAGAAGGAGACATAAAAGGATTCACGATGTGTCATTCATGTGAAACAACAACCTACAATGAATGTAATCATTATGTGTCACAGATGTGAATTAAAAAAAAAATGGGGGAGGCAAGCTAGAGGTGGGGAGGCAATGGGGAGGGAAAGGTAAATAAAATAATTCAGATACGCTAAGTATACGTAGCACTCCCTAAGATGAATGTAAACATCATGTACTACCTACATGTACTAATAAAAATTTTTAAAAAGAGAGAACTATTCAAGGACTTAAACGGCCATATGCAGTTGAGCAGATGGTGCTTCCTGATGTAAATGGCACCCAGAAGAGCTGTGCATATACAATCTGAAACTTGCTGAGTGGGTAAAGAGCCATCTCCTCTGCCACAGGAAATCATAGTAGATAAGTTTTACAAAATGCCCCCCAAATCAACAAAAGTATGTGCATTAGGTGCAAGCTATATATCCACTAACATTAACACTTTAAAATATATTGTTTTGTGTCCACATGAACACTTACACAAGAATACTCTGTCCTCGTTTGTATAGTGGTGAAAAACCAACAAAAAAAAAAAAGAAAAAAAAAAGGAAGAATACTCTGGGGAGTGTGATTCATAGCATGCCAAGACTCTAAACTATTCAGAAGCCCACCATCAGGTGAATGGGTAACAAACCGGAGTATATCCGTGCAATGGAATAGCGCTCTGCAATGAAAAGGGATGGAGTACCAAAACATGCCATAGCTTGGACATATTTTTACAGGCATTACACAGAACAAAGGAAGCCACACAAAAAAGTACGTGCTGTATAAGTCTATTCATATAAAAACAAAATGTAGGTTAATCACAAAAGGAAGCAGATCAAAAGTTGCCTGGAGCCAGGCATGGTGGCGCATGTCTGTAAACCCAGTGTTTGGGAGGCTGAGGCAGGAGGATCGTCACAAGTTTGAGGCCAGCCTGGGCTACATAGTGAGTTGAAGTCTGGTCTGAACCAAATGACGAGACCCTGTCTCAAAAAATGAAAAAAAAAAAAAGTTATCAAGGTGCTAAAGGAAGAAGGTGGCCCTGCAAAGGTACATGAGGAAATTGGGGATAATGGAAACATTCTTTATTTTGATTATGTTGCTTTCAGGAGAGTATACAGCTGGAAAAATTCATTGAATTGTACAATTTAAATATACACAGCTTATTGAGCCTAAATAACACCACAATAAATTTCATTAAAGAGGCTAAAATTCTTAATATTCTCTTTCAAAAATTGTGTTACAGTTGACTTATTAATTAGTGGCAATTTTTTCTTTTGTTCTTCAATGTATTTTTACTTCAATTTCTATGTTCTGATTCTTGCCTACTAACACCTTTTGCTTGAAAATGTAATTACGTCCCTGAAAGCATGGAAGACATGAAGCATTTACATGCGTTGGGAAGTCAAGAGCAACTGAATTATATGAATTAAAAACTTATTTTTCCACTCATATTACTAGTTTGTGTATTTTTAAATACCAATATACTCTACAGCGTAAGAGAGTGATTATAGTTTACTACAGTTAGTTATATATTTTGTAAAGAGCCAGATGAGAGGTTTTGAAGCTTCCCCAAACAACAAAATGATAAGTGATAAAAGTTGCAGGACTCTGGTTTCTCTTCAGATTGTATAAATCTTTTACCTTAAAAGTTGCAGAAGAGGGGGGCTGGGGATTTAGCTCAGTGATTAGAGTGCTTGCCTTGCAAGCATAAGGGCCTGAGTTTGATCCCCGGCACCAAAAAAAAAAAAAAAAAAAGTTGCAGAAGAGGGAAATGTTAATTATCCTGATCTGATCATTCCACATTATATACATGTGTCAAATTATCACAGCATATTACATAAATATGTATAATTATTATGTTTCAATTTGAAATATATAAAACTGGCTAATTTAACCTAAAAATAAAATAGAATGCAAACATGAAAATACATTCAAAGATCCTGTAAGAAGTTGTTGTGGTTACTTTAGGTGATCCTTTTCTGATATCATGGAAAATTCGAGTTGAATTAATAAACTGGATCATTTCCCAGCTAGCTTTCCTCCTATTAGATATTTGCTGAGTTGGCAGGAAAATCCATCATGGTTTAGCCCCGATGAATGAAATGACAGCCTGTGACAGCCTGTGACACACTTGTCGCAGGACCCAGGGAAGCTGAAGAATTGACAGGTGCACTTTAAAGGGCCGCCTTTGCAAGGGGTGGGGCAGGGGCTTTCCTCCCGCATGATAATCTTTTCCTTTCCTCCACTGGAGTTTGAGCCAGTTACAGTCATATCTCAACAGGAAGGGATCGTATACCTTTGATCATAAAAAAATTAATCACCATTCTGCTAGTGACTGTCTTTAGTTTGGTCCTATCAATTATTAATTTGTAAAGTGTGAGTTTGTCGTTTTTGCAATGCTGGCTAACAGATTGGCTGTGTAGTGGGGTGGAGGAGGACAATGCTGAGCAAAAAGGCTGTCACTTCATTATCATGAATATGTTAGACTCTTGCTTCAAGGAAAAAGCAGCTTGGAAAATGTTGCACTTACATATATTAAGCTGGTACCATCCAGAAGGGGAACCTTAAACCTCTTAAGTGTACTATTTGTAGCATCTATTATAATGCATTTAGAGCAGTGGTTCTCAGTCTTGGCTGCATTTGTGAATCACCTGAGGAGCTTTTTAAAACATCAAGGCCAAGCCTCACCTCCAGAGAGTCTGACTTAATTGGTCTAGGATGAGACCCAGGCAAAGGTATTTTAAAAAGCACTGCAGGTGTTTCAATTGTGCAGCTAGGCTGGAGAAATACTGATGTAGAGGCAGGATAGCCATTTTCAAAATGCTTTAAATATATGCTTTAAATATGTTGAAATGTTTACAGTCCACATTAATTCAAAAGGCTTTGAAGTGGGTTCCAAAAATATTTTCTCCAAAGATTTTTTAACCTCGAAAATTGTAATTACATGAATGAAAATAAAAACTCATATGAGGTACTGTTCTACCCCACTGGCAAAAATTTAAAAGATGATAATATCTGGTGATGATGAGATTTGTAGACGTGGTAGTGCTGATACAACACTCACAGGAGTGAAAATTGGTGCCAGCTTCCTGGAGGGCAATTTAGTAATATCTATGAAGTCTTGTACCAATTTGTATAGCAATTTCACTACTAGGGATTTACTTGTAAGATTTCCCTAAAATACAAATCTAGAAACAGTCAATGTAAAATGTTTGCAATATGAAAAAGTAGAGTAAGTCAAAGGACCCATCACTCAGGAGATCAGTTAAGTAAATTAAATTAATAAGATGGAAGATGGCGAAGATATTTAAAAAGAAGTTTGCCTTCCATATGTTCTGATACCAAAGATCTCTAAGATATTATCAGGTGGAAAAATACAGAAAATTTTGTAGACTATGGTTTTTATGTAAATTTAAATAAATGTGACTTTAAATACATGCTCATAGGTACATATTTTCCTTGAAAGAAATGTGGTTATCTTTGAGAAAATAGACTTTAGAAGTGGTAGAAAACTTTCATTTTTATTTTGTACCTTTCTGTACAGTTTGAATTTTCCAACTAATTACATTTATTTCGGAGTTATCTGGGTGGTGAAATAATATTTCTCTTTCTTTTCTTTCTTTCTTTCTTTCTTTCTTTCTTTCTTTCTTTCTTTCTTTCTTTTTTTTTGATGCTGGGGATTGGACTCAGGGCCTTGTGCTTGCAAGGCGGATGCTATGACCACTGAGCTAAATCCCCAGCAATATTTCTTTTTTTTATCATCATATAAACATTTGAAGTGTGGGAATCTGGAATGGAGATTTTAAAAAGTAGAAAAATAAGATGAAAGTATGAGTAAATATGGAACATATAATATACATCTTAAAATCTACACATTTGCTAAAGTTGGCACATTTGACTCTGCTCTCTATAGGAACTAATAAAAGAAGAGAAACACCATCAAATAGATTACATAATTTATGACATGTAAAATAAAAAAGCAACTGTCAGGGAAGCCCAAAAATTCATGGCACTTGAGTACAATTTCTTTAGGAGATCCTCAAAAAGAGAAAATTGTGTGTGCTACAGGAAAAACCTTCTACCGTTATCTATGAAAAGGTCCGGAATGTTGATCAATTCTACAGACAATAAAAACACTGGGAGAAAGCTCAGTCACTGGCCCTTTCTGCTGAGATAGCAGTCCCCTTGGCTGCAACAACTGAGGATGCAGTAAGAATAAAAAAGGCAGAAGAAAGGCAGATTCTTCCCTTCTCTCTGGGACACCCTTCTTCTCTGATGTCCTTGGACATCAGAATTACGAGGTTCTGGGCCTTTGAATTCCAGGACTTATGTCCTGGAAGCCCCTGGGTCTCTCAACCCTTTGACCTCAGATGGAGAGTTACATCGTTGGCTTCCCTGGTTCTGAGGCTTTCCTCCTGGAATTTCCAGCTTGCACAGAGCCTGTCCTGTGACGTTTCAGCCTCCATAATCATGTTAGCCAGTTCCCCTGTAAGTCACCTCTTCTCTCTGTCTCTGCTCTCTGTCCTATTGGTTCTATCTCTCAGGAAAAATGTGACTAATGTACCCACCAAGACCCCGAAGCAGAGCCAGGATGAGGGTCCACACTTAGACCCCGATCAGTCCAACTTCACTCACAATCTTCTTATGCTTTGCACTATACGACTTGCTTTGTTCCCAGGAAGGTAGACTCACACTTTGCTTTAATTCTATTTTCTTTACTGATTTCAGAAAACAGCATACAAGCAAGTGAACTAGTATGAACTAAGTGTTTGGACATACTTTTTTTCTATAGTCCTGGTGATTGATGGGCCTTTAAAGAAATAAACCTTGAAATTAAAATTCAATGCATAATAAAATCTGGAAAGAACCACAAAATACCTTTCAACTGGGGAACAAATAAACTTTGGTACAATAAGGAATAAACTACAGGTTGAGCATCCCTTATCAAAAATGCTTGGAATGAAAAATGTTTCAGATTTCAATTTTTTTTTAAATTTGGGAATGCTTGCATGTACATAATAAAATATTTTGGGGATGGCCCTATCTGTAAATGAAAAACTCATTTATGTTTCATATACACCTTATGCACATACCCTGAAGATAATTTCATACAATATTTGGGCTATATCTGCATTTTAACTAGGACCTGTCTCATTGTGGAATTTTCCAATCGTGGCATCATATTGGCTCTCAAAAAGTTTCAGATTTAGAGTATTATTTGGACAACGTTGCTCTACATTCCTCCCGTGAGTGATGAATGAATCAACATAGAAGGACCTCAAATGCATTATGCTAAATGAAGTAAGTCATTCCCAAAAGTCACATACTGTATGGCCCCACTTATATAATGCTCTTGCAAAGGTGAACCTATAGAGACAGTGAACAAACTGGTGACTGCCAGGGGCTCAGGGTAGAGGAGGGACTGCACTACAAAGGGGTAGAGGATAATTTTGAGGATGATAGAATTTACCTATTTCTTAATCGTAGTGGAGGTTACATGACTATAAACAGTTGTCAACACTTTCAGGACTGTATACCCAAAGGGGTGAGTTTTGCTGTACATAAATTAGCTCTTAATTTTTAAATGAAAATATTCAGTGACTAATGATCTGCATTCATATAATCAACAAATATTTATTGACCACTTACTACATGCCCCACATTCTTAAGTGGTCATATAAACAAGCAAACTAGTCTTAATGTGTACAACATATTGGAAATAATCTGAAGTTCTCTATGGATTCCTTAAACTTGACTTGCTGCCAAAAGTGATGCATGAAGAACTTCAACAGTGATAGGAAATGGTGGCGAGTAGTTACTTTAATCCATAACTGACAAACCACTGAAATCTGGTGTGAAGACATATTGCAGCCAATGGATTTGACACTTCCCCCAAGCTCTGATTTAGAAAATCATTTTAGGTGATAATTGGCTGTGTGAAACCTACATTTTGGTGCAAGGAAGCCTAAAATTTCTGGTCGAAAGAACTGGAGAAGAGAGATGTGAGGGAGGGAGGTTAGGATGGCCTGAAATCCTGAAGCAGAGACAGCAGGACCCTGGCTTGAGGATCAGGAAATCTCGCCACCCTGACTCCTGACTTGGTCAACTCCACTTTGCCTTTCAGGACTCAGTTTCCTTCTCCACTGAATTGGAACAGGAGGGAAGCATTGAAGGCCAAGAGTACAGCTCCTGCTCTAACTACCTGGTGACCTTGCTACATCAGTGGGCCTCTCCAAGCCTTAGTTTCTTAATACAAGGTGTGACTTCTAAAAAACGCAACAAATGTTCATATTTAAAAATGTTTATTATAATAAAAGATACGTTGCCCTTAATCTCTTTCAAGACACTCCACCTCACTTCGCACACACTTATGCTACTGTTCTTGCCAGTTTCTGAGTAGTTCCATAAATCCTCTTTCCTGAGTGTCTTTAGTTGCACAGTCGTGGTTCTCCTGATTTAAAACCCTCACTGTTCATGGTCATTCTGACCTGGAGGAAGAGTCAGAAGTTGTGTGGTGAGAGGGAAAGTATTTTGAGGAGGATTAATGGCAATGTGTCTTTTACTGTAACAATTTTTTAACTTAAATATTCACCATTTATCTTAACTGACCCTTACATTTAAAGAGTTCGATGATCACATGACAGTGTTAATGCCACCGAAGTATATTTTTAAAACTGGCAAAATGGTCACTTCCATGTTATTTATGTTTATATTAAATTTTACTATAATAAATCAACTTTAATTGAAAAAAGGAGATTTTGACAAAAATAACCTTTTGAGTAATATAATTTGAGCTTTCCTCTTACTCTTGGGATGAAAGCCAAATTCCTTAGTAAAGCCATCCATAGGATATGCAGGGCCTGGGCAAATATTTTTGGTAGCCCTCCTATCTTTAAAAGCAGTTTGAGTCACCTAAAATCAGCAGATCAGCCCCACACAGTGGCCTAGTCCCACATGATCCCATATGAGAAACACTGTACCCGCCAGCAGGAGCAATCTTCTTGCTAGACAGTCACTTCTGGCCTTGATCCTGACCTGAGAGCCCTGAGGCAACCCCACTGCTTGATTCCTGGAGCTCCCAAGGCATTGTTAGGACCTCCCCCCCGCCCCCCACCATGGAGTACATTGAAAGGAAGAAGTAGAGTCCGTGCAGGTCCTGGATGGGGCTCTGTGTGTCCTGCCCGAATGTCACTGCCGTACCTACACTACCACAGAAGGATGAGAAAATTTTGTGAAAGGTCCTCTAAAGCACCCCTGAGGCAAGGTTGGGATGGGGGTGGAGGGTAGGAACTTGCTGGAGCTGAAAAGGTAGTTCATAGTTTGGTTTATAACTTGACCTGTCCCAAATGTGCCAAGGTACATCCCACCATTGGATTATGGCACCCACATATGGGGTCTCCTTGTGAAATACGTACACTACCCACCCATCCCAACTTCCATTACACCATTATTTAACCAAAATATTGCTTTCTAGAAATCTGCTCTGCCCCCTAGTTCTGGTTAGTGATTCAGACTGGCTGTTTTTAAAATGGATGTAGGATTTTGGATTATATTTCCCTTTTCCAAATCATTCACCAGAATAGGCAAAATAAAAGATTAAATTCCTGAGGAGGAGAATAAACTTCTAATTCTGTTTCCTTTTTATTTAGAGGCTGAGGATAATGCTGAGGAGTGATTCTTCATTCTGAGTTCTTAGGAAAGAAGGAAGCATCCGGAAGAGGGAAAGTAAATATTAACCTCTGAACAAGCTATTGTAAGTCTGCTCCTTGTTATCTTACACAGTTTTCATTCATTTGTTCATCATCCACCCATCCCGTCATTCAACAAACATTTATTGTTCCCTGTTGTATTCAAGGCACTAAACCAGGATGGGAGGGTGTTAAATAACATGCGATTCCTTCAAGATGCTCAGTATACTGGACATAACTAACTACAGAATGTAGTAAAGGGTATTATTTCAAGGAGTTGGAGAATCCTGCAGATATAGTTGAGGGCTTTCTGACAATTTGCTGTAGGATGATGTGTGTGTTTTCCATGAGTACAAGGATTTAGGACACTGTTGTCAGGAAAGCACCTGTTCAAGAGTTAGACCCTCCAATGTACTGGGAACTGAAGAGAGCATGAAATCTGGGATAGTCTGCTTCTTACACTGATTGTGAAATTGTTCCTAATTTACTACTATGTAGGATTTCCTGCAAGAGATCAGAACCCCAGATGAGAAGCAAAGCGTTGTAATTGGAGGTTCTCACTGTCAAACAGCATGAATGGACAAGACACTTAAGGGAAAGAAGTAGTGACAAGGTTATATACACAGGACTTCACCATAGACAAGTCTCTTAAACTGGCCTTCCAAAGAGAGAGTTAAGAGAATATGGTGGTTAAAAGTGAGGAAACCTCCCTCCCACAGAGTTGCTGAGAAAACAGTGTGCATGATTTCTGTGATCAAGAGTTTTTGTTGAAAAATGCTTCTGAGTAATGTCTGGCTCTGTAACTGATTTTGCACTGGTAGAAAACAATTTCTTCTCATATTTGCTCCATATTTTCTTAGAAGAACAAATCTGAAGCATTTGTTCCATGACTGACATTTCTACCTCTATCTTCATACAAAATAACCAAGGTATGTGACAGGTTGCCTTGTGTCTCTCAGTGTCCTTTGCCTAGGATTGAGCTTTTTGAGCTGTCGTCTCTTTTTAGAATGAGATGAAAACTATAGGCCTCCTTTCCAGAAAAGTGTGCATAAGCCCATTTACACAAAATTTTCCACACCATTTCAGTGGATTTGGAGATGTACTTAAACATATCCATGTACCCTAGGGGGTCTGTATTCCAGGAAATATTAAAAATGCAATTTGTTACCAAAAAAATTCTTCAGCTATAGCTGCATTGATCAATGAGTCTCCAAAAATATTGGACAGCTGTTTTCAGACAGCTCTGTGGAAAACTCCAATGATTGAACACAGTAGCTGCAGAAATGGATACAATGTTTGTGTCTTACTCTGTAGTAGTATGAATACCAATCCTCCCAGTTGAAGTGGCCAAGTGAAACACACGATACACAATTAAATATGAATTTCAAATAAATAAATTTTAGAATAATTCTGTCCCATGCAATTTGCACAGATATCTTTGGGTTTGGCTAAAATTGTGTTATCTGAAATTCAAATTTTGCTGAAAGCCTCTATTTTGAGTTACTGAGTCTGGTAACAGTACTCTTGGTCAACTTATTTCAGCCAGATTGCCTCCCTGGGACTTATTATATTTCTGTTTTCTGTATGGTTCTTTTGACAATGGTCTCCCTTTATACTAGATAAGGACCTAATGATTATTGTCTGTTATCACTAGGAATAGTGAAGTCATGTATGACTGTGTATGTATATGTGTGTGACACAGAAAGGGCAAAAGAGAGATGATGAATCATTCAGAAAGAAGTTTAAGATTGTTATTTTGAGATAAACATGACTACTAGAAAGTGAAGTCAACCCTCAGTGACCAACGTAGCAATATAACTAGTGTACAATTAAGATAGTGCAGTGACTCCTGGAAACAAAGTAGGAAGAAATGCTCAAAGTCTATAACAGCAGTCCCCAGACTTTTTGGCACCAAGGACTGGTTTTGTGGAAGACAGTTTTTCATGGACTGGGGGTGATGAGGAAAGGAGTGTAGGGCTGGTTTGGGGATGATTCAAAGGAACCCACAGCTCAGATCCCTGTCATGCACAGTTCACAGTAGCATTCATGCTCCTAGGAGAATCTAATGCCACTGCGGATTTGACCTGAGGTGGAGCTCAGGCTGTAATGTGAGTGATGGGAAGTGGCTGTATACAGAGATGAAGTTTGCTAATGTACTGCTGTCTCAGGAGTCGGGAACTCCTGGTCTATAGAGTCACTAATTCCTTGTCAAAGAGAGTTAACTCTTTGAAAATGAGATGGTTCAGGAGAATTTTTAGTTGCTAATACCAACCTGTTCTCTTTGTTATATTTAAAAACTCTGAATCCAGTTTTGGTCAACACAGCAATGTCTCTGGCTAAAACACATATTTCCTAGCATCTCTTGCAGCTAGAACAGTCATGTGACAAGCTCAGCCAATGTGATATAAATGGAAGATTGTTGGACATTTCTGGATCCTTTTTGCTTTGCTCATATATATATATATATATATATATATATATATATATATATATATATTGCCTCTTTCACCTTCTTGCTTCTTCTCTTTCCTATCCAGAATGCAGAAGTAAGGCTGGGGGTCAAATCATCACGCGCTCAGGAAGCAACTATGAACATAAAAGTCCCATGCTAAGAATGGCAGATCAGAAAAGCGGAAAAAGTCTGGACATTGACAACTGTGATGAGCATTGTGCTACGCTGCCTAGTCCCCCTCAGGACTGGTCTTTGATCCCAATCTCTAGGCCCGCTGAGGGCTGAAGTCCCTCAGCTGTCAGCTTTCCCTGGACATTGCCCCCAGCCCTCCCAGAGGTGCCCTCTTCTTGGCAGGGAGCCAACATTCAGTGATCAATTGAGGGAGCCAGGAATAAAGGCCCATTCCCCAGCCCCAACAGAAAGATTCAGAAAGACCACCTTGAGAGCTCCTCACTTGGTAGGCTAAGGCCTTGTGACCACACCACTCCCCCAATTCTCCCTCTCACCCAATCCAGCTGCCTTTCCTGACTCCACAAGTGTTGAACCCAGGAAGTCTCCCCATTAAACCTCATACATGCAGTCTCTGTGATGAGTCTGCTTTCCAAGGGAAACTGACCTGCAATGACCTTGTGCAGCCACTGTACCAGCCTACCTCTGGACTTCTTTTTATAGGAAAAGATCAAACTAAATTTTAGACAAGTCACAAAGCTAGATTTCTCATATATCTAGTCCAAAGCAATATCTGTCCAGAACACAGATATACCCTGAATTGTGGGTATGAAAGTCTGAATTAAAGACTAAGTCACAAGATTTAGTTTGTGTTGCTAAGGGCAAATGCAATATAAGTGAAACTTCTGGATTGACAAGGAAAAAACAATTCCCATTTGATTTCTGTTAGAAATACTGTGATGAGGAATAGTCATTCCCTAAAGTCATAGGGAAGGGCAAGGCCTTGACATTTCTCACCAGAAGAGTAATGAAGGATAAACTCTAAAGATGTGTGGATTGATCGAAACACAAATATTGACTCTACAAAAGCTAGGAGTCCTCTTTGATGAAACAGATGACCCAGAGTAAACAATTCCAGCCTATCGAGCAAGGTGCTCTGTTTCACATAAGAGATGGTCAACATGATCCAGAGTGAACAGTTCTAGCACCAATGATTTACTATTCAAATATGAATTAGCTTTGCTGTGGCCAGACCATTCAGACATCATTATCTCTAGAAAATGTTGATAAATAGAGATGTCAAGTCAAGAAGAGTTCATTCTTGGTACCAACCCTCTCCCATACACAAAATATAAAAGCAAGTGAAAATACTAAGAGATGAATAAAAAGTTAAAAAATGGAAGCAAATTGTTCCCCTTTCTTCCTGATGAATAGAAAAATAATGTTAAGTTCACCCTTGATCATCATAAAGTGAGAAGAAAATGAATTCTAGGGGAAATCAACAGTAAATCCAGATCTCTTGAGACCACAGAAACCCTAAAATTGGTCGTACCTAGTGTCTGTATTAGCTGCATTATACCTGTGCTGTTTAAGACGAGGCCCAGCAAATCTAAAACCGGAAAAACGGTAAGGCAGTCCTGAAGGCTTAATCAGGCCTCACCCATGACCATGTCATCATTACAGTAGATTATTTGCTTCTTTTTCTGGGCTTAAAAATCAGTACAATTGACTCATCAAGTAAGACAGCCATGACATGAAAATGAGAAATGTGTACTCAGTCCATACAGCTTTTGACTTCAAGGATCCTGTTTTAGTTACTTTTCTCTCGTTGTTGGGACAGAATACTCGACACCCAAAGTTAGGGGAAGAAAGGTTTATTAGCTCACAGTCTGCAGAGGTTTCAGTCTATAGTCCATTGGGTCCAGGGCAGGGCGGCATGGCAGAGGCAGGGCGGACCGGCAGGGCAGACCGGCAGCCGAGCTGCAGCAAAGCAAAGTGAGGAAATGCAAGCAATGTATGCAAATAGGCAATGTAAACAAGTAGCTAATTCCTGTATCTTTTATCTAGGCTACCTGTCTCCAGGGCGGCCGGCACTCCCACCCCCAATCTCAGTCTCACATCCTTGATCCCAGCAGCACCATGCCAAACCGATCAATGGATCAATTTAGTAATCACACACTCTAGATCCAGCTATCTCTTACCACATGAGGCTTTGGGGGGACATCTAGACACAAACCATAACAGATCCTTCCCTGAGTAATTTAAATCTAACGACATCTCAGGCATTTGCTTGTCTTGAGACTCGGGCAATGACAGGAGACGTATATCTGTCATATCATGAAAGCTCTAGCAGAGGCAGAGATTCAAGTTTTAATTTGTGCGCCAAATATAAATTAACGTATCTTCCTTATCCCACTGGTCTGCTTTATGCAGATCTGTAATACATTGAATTTGGCATGGTGACTACTGTCCTTTAATTTCAGGTAGTTACAAAATAAGAAGTATGTCACATTATATTTAGGCTAATGACTTGCTCCAGAGACCTCGGAGGATCATTTAAGAGCAGAGAGAAAGGCGATTACTGAAAAGGTAGGTATTTGTGGAATTCTGTTCAATCCACATTTTATTCATGGCAACAACATACTTTGCCTAAAATGATACTTTCCAATTTCCCTTGCACCTGGTAGTCACCATGTGCCACAGTACTGAGGAGTTCGGGAGATTTTAGGATAGGGAATTGACTCTTAGCTGAGGGCCATATTGGATTTGCAGATGTGTTCTGTTTAGTCCATAGCCATTTCTTTTTAAAAACTGAATGTGTTAGATTTTCATTTCTGGAACCAAATACCTGACACTGGTATTTTAAGAAGGAAAAGTTTATTTTGTTGCATAGTTTCAAGGCTTCAATCCCTGGCCAGCTGGCTTCAAGGCAAAACCATCATGATGGAAGAGCATGCCAGAGGACAATTGCTCAACCCATGGTGGTCAGGAAGCAGTCTTGGTTGAAAAGAGCCAGAGAGCAAGGAGCCAGGAATCAGATATAGTCCCCAACATCACACACCCCATGACCCACACCCCATCTCCTACTAGTTCACTCAGCTGTGAACTCATCACAATCCGTAACCTCTCCAAGAGTCTCTTAATTCAGTCAAACTGACAATCAAGATGAACGAGTACCCTATATAAATTCCAGTAAAAACCCAGATTTCTAGATTTCTTTTAGAATCACGAGATGTGACTGGTCTTGCACTCTTATGGCACAATAATAGGCTGAAACTCATTAACTAACAGTCCCCAGTCCTTATTGTCTTATCATTGATTGCTTTCCTCCTTTGCTCCCCCTGTCTCACACTGCATCACCCTGTAGGCATCTGTATTAGAAAACTCACCTTAAAACATAACCTGTGTCTGTCATTTTTTTTCTTTACTGTGTCTTGTGCCATGTTTTATCTCTCTGTGGCTCAGCCTTGGGTGACAGAAGTGATCTAAAACTAAAAGTTATCAGATTGCCTAAATATCACACCCAGAGAGGGCTTTCTCAAAGCTGGTGCCTAAGTGAGTGAGTAAATGGGATTATTATTTATTAATATTTTGAGTTACTGGTCCTGAACTTTGTTCACAGGCCATATTTCTAGGTGAGATGGGCCATATAAATCTAAATGTCTTACATTGCTCATCCAGTCATAAGGATTAGAACTGAGTTACAAAACAAAACTCAAAGGCAGCACTAGAGTATATGTGACAGAGTTGTAAGTAGTCCTTGGTTCTGTGTTAAGGACTATTTTTTAAATTTAGGCCATTTATCATCTTATCAATCATCTACCTGACAACTGTTTTTTGATTATCTTTATTATCCTTACATCATCCTTGAATATCATGAATATCACAATTATGTCCATTTAATGACAGTGGTATTTTCTTCATAAACTTCCCTAAGTACAAGTTTCAAAGTAACTCCTGCATTCAGAACTGGATGATTAACCGATCTGTACTGTTCTTGATTTTAGAGATTTCGACTGACACATTTCTTAGCTTCTACTATTCTCAAACAAAACAAGACCAAAACAAAACAAAACAAAACAACCCACACAAAACAAAACAAAAACACTTTCCACCTTCTTTGGTGTTATTAGGTAGTTTTCTCTGCAGTGGAACTCTTGATTTCCATCAGCCCAGCATTTTTTTTAAGACCATTGTAGCTTTCTTGAATTTCAGTAACCAGAAGTACACAAAGTTTCATTACAAAGAAAAAATGTATTTCTTTTGAATTATGTCAACATCTGACAGACCTAAAGTTAAACCTATAACTTTAAGTATAATTGGTCAATAAGTTCACAAATGATAGTTAATATCAAGAGAGAAAAAATAAAAGGAAGAATGTTCAAGTAAAATTCTTATCAGATATAGTAAAATAGTCACTTTATTAAGTTATTTTGAGTTGACCAAATTCACATAGCCTATAATTGGGGTTAAAATTGCTGTACATTTTAAAACAATCTTTGAGATTATCTTTCTCCAGGTGCCTCTGATTCTCTTCATATGAAGGGGGACAGCTACACATTTGTAGATACAAGTCACCAACTTGAGGCAGAAATGTGTCCTGATGGTGCTTCCACATGGGTTTTGCTCAGGCTTGCAAGCAAAGTATGCCGAGAAGTCGAATATGTAACAAAAAACAAGTAATTCTCACTGGCCCGTCTTTCAGAATATTACTGGAAAAAGGGGTCTATCTTATTTTTTAATCTCTTAATTTAGGGCAAATAATTCAGCCTGTGAAATATGCTCCCTTCTACACTTCAGCAAATCCTTTAAATCCCACCAAGATCAAAGTAGCCTACTTATTCTTTGAGTGACTTCATCCCTTTGACATGTTAAAATAATCTCTTTTTTTCATTTTGTGGATATTTGCAAGGTGCTCTTAAAGTCTTTTTTGCTGTAGTTATTATTCTCCTCATTTATAATTGATTAGGTTTCTTCGTTTTCTTCACAAGATCTATCTTTTTTTCTCTAATCATTTATAGGTTCCAGCAGTTCTGTTTTCAGCTCCCATCTATGATACTTGCTATTTTTTATTCCTCATATATGCTCGGGGGTGCTGCTGAGGATGGAACTCAGGGCCTTTTGCTTGCTAGACAAGCACTCTATCACCGAGCTAAATACCCAACCCCTTGTATATGCTTTTTATAGAACACCAACAACAGAGTAATAGGTTTTCCTTGTGGGTTATTGACTTTTAAAAGTCCCTATTTTCAGTTGTCTGCCAAATGGGGTCTATACTTATCATATTTCCCTTTCTAAAAACCTAAAATGTGTGTGATTTGTTTTTTTGGTTCCCTCCATCCCCCCATCCCATGAGATTGTAGAATTTAATTATGTTAATAGTTTTTCACTTAGTGGTTTGCCCACAGCAGTCTCTTGGGTCCATTGCTGATCCTTTTTAAAATGAAAATTCCCTCTGTTTTTCTTTCTTATGGAATTTAGAAAGCAATTCTCCTGTACCATTCATCCTGATGGTGTAGTTGACTTTGTGTTTGGGTAATTTAAGCCCTTCATTATTATTGAAACAATATTTTCAGCTTTCCCAATTTCATTTAACATTTTCTGTCATCATTCCTCCTGAGTAATCTATAATATACATTTTTCTGGATGAAGAAGTTTTAACGTGAATAATTTTAACAATTGAAAAGTTATAAGAACTTATAACACAGATGAGTCTTGTAAAATTCATTCAATAAATATATTTTGAGTGCCAGTTATGTACCAGTTCTAGACTCTGTGGATAAGTGGGGATTCAGAAAAAAAAAATGCATGTGCAGGGTGGGGTAGGGAGACCACAAAAAGAAAATTTGTTGAATTTTGTTTTAAAGTAGGGTAAGAGTTAAGAGCAACCTTTTGCTTCCAGTTCTACCACAGAATTCAAGCCGTATGTTCCAAGGCATCCTTGGTATAGAATAAATTAGCTTCTGTCCTGTGTAACTACAATGATAACAGCTGTGTACCATCTTTGGGAGACTCAAGACAACAGTGCTAAAGTCATTATCTACAGGGCTTGGTTATCTTAAGGAAGCCTGGTTGAGAGTAACAGTCGTGGGAGGGAGTGCTTCTTGGGGTCATTTGACCAGTGAAGGCCCCCTAAACAAGAAATCCTTTGAGCAGAGACCTGGATTGGGCCAGAGAAGGAGGGTCCTGCAGATGCAAGGAGGAGGGGACAGAGTATTCCAGTCAGAGGTGAGAGGGGGATTAGTGTATCTGAGGAACAGTTAAGAGGTCCAGTGTGGCTGGAGCTGAGTTATCAAAAGGCAGAGAGATGGAGAAGTGACTGGTGAGGGAGGAAATGATATGAGACACACCAGAGAAATTTCAGTTCAAATTAATTCAACAGAGATTTACTAATCTTCAGCTACGTGTCATGGCTTGGAGCAATTCAAAGACATATGAATCATGGCCTCTGTCTTTCTACAACATACAATAAAGAGTAACAGTATAACCTAGATTAAGTGATATAGTGTGGTAAATGCTACTCCATAATAATTAGCAAATGTGTGGCCATATGTTGAGTTCTCCTGGGAGCAGGCTCCAAGCCAGGCATTCAGGTGCAAGTGATTTGCAGACAGCATGCTCCCTAGAGGAACTCATAGAGCCAAGTAAGGGCAGTAGACTCAGCTTGATCATGCAGGGAGCTTTCTAATATAAACGAACCTCAGATTTTATCCTATTTTGAAGAAAAGGAGTTGGGTTTTTGTGCATGTAAACCTGGTATTCATTGGTTAGGGCTGCTCACCAGGGGAATACATTCTCAGACAGGTTTGTTTCTCCATTCTGATCAAGTGGCTCCAGTATCAAAGGTGACCCTCTGAAGATTACCACCAAAGGAGCAGAGGCTGAGGAATGGGTGCACAGAGCTAGTAAAAGAGACCGAAAGTGCTTTTGGCGAGGCCCCCAGTATTACCTGAGGCCTCAGAGCTAACAGAGCTTCTCAGCCTGGAAGGAATAGAGGTGGGTGGTGCTAGAATGAGCTCTAAATCAGAGTTGTGTCAGCCACTGTGGGTGACCGAGCAATTTCCTGGGTAATACTTTTCAGTGGTAGAAATGGGGAGCCATCCATCCTATGTTGAGAAGTGTGAGGTCACATCCAGGCAGACTCAGGAGTATACTGATAATACCTAACATTTCTTTAACACTGCTTTCAAACTTTATATTTATAACTCATCAACAACTATAAGAGACAAGTACTTATATTGCCATTATTTCCATTTCAAAGGCAGGAAAATTGTGTCTTCCAAAGGCGAAATTGTCTATATTTGTATAGCTGACAAGTGGAGAATCTGCATTTAATTGAGACCCCATGGCCCTAGATTCTACTCATAATCACTACAGTAGAGTTTAATACCATGACTGAGTGAGCATGCTATTTATATAAGAAAAAGGAAAAAAAAAAAAGAGGGAGGAATGACATTTGCTATCCTTTAACTATGGCCTTTGCCCCTCCCCCCTTGGCAATACTGGAGATTGAACACAGGGCATTTTCACATCCCCAGGATACCTTCCCCACCTCGACACAGATTCTTACTAAGTTTCCAAGGCTGGCACCAGTCTTGTCACTTCCTGTCTCAGCTTCCCAGAGTTCTGGGATTACAGGTGTGCACCATCATGCCCAGCTTGACCCCTCTTTAAATCATTATTTTTCTCCCTTCCCCTCTCTTATCCAGTCAAGTTAAACTACTTTCTCTTCCCAATCCTTTATGCTCTTGTGCTTTTGAATAGACTATTCCCTAGTCCTATAACATCCTTGCTTTTGATCTTTTCTAGTGTTTGGGTTACCATAACAAAGGACCATAGATCGATGACTTATCAACAATAGAAATTTATTTCTTGCAGGGCTGGAGGCTGGAGATCAGGGTGTCAGAACAAATACTACTTCTTCTATCATCATGTGGCAGAGAATGGAGATTAGAAGCAAGCCTCTGGTGACCATATTTGGTCAGTAAGCCCATTCATAGGCTCTACACTCACAACCTCATCAAATCCTAAGGTAGGGTCTCCCAAAGACCCTACCTTCTAATACTACTATATTGGGGAAATTTAGAGTTTCAGCATATGCATTTTGGGGATGCAAACATTCAGTCCACAATACCTGGCTAACTCTTTCAAATTCTTTGGAATTCAGTTCAGGCACCACGTGTCTTATAGAAAGCCTTCCCTGATTTGATCAATCAGAATTTATGTTCCTTCCACATGCCTTCTTATAGTGCTAGATGCCTCACTTATAACATATAACTTTTTATTTTGACTTCTGATAGCTTACATCTATTAAAATAAACTAAAAGACAGGCTCATCTAGCATACAGAATGAATAAGACCTGATTTCTTACCCCATCTTGATTTCTAACTACCTTTATTTTCCTAAAAGTTATTCACTTTCTGGGTCCAAATTCATAACTGTCAAGTATACCAGCAGGTGTTGGGTCACATGGGATTTCAGCAGTGTCAGTTTTTTTCTTGTATCAGTTTGGAACTTCCAAACATTTCATTCAGTAAGAATTTTGCCCATTTACACTTGTGTTAATTACAGGCATACAATATAGTGTTTCCTTCCATAAACTTCTTTTCTCTTTCATGGCTAAGCTTGCTAAGGTGTGAAACCCTCATCTAACAAATCAGCTTGTAGGGACAGGAACATGGAGGCTTCAGCTCTACAATGTTTTATTTCTTAAATTGAGGCACGTAGGGGAACATATATTATTTACATATCTTTAATATCTAAGGTATTTTAACAAAATATCAAGGAGAATATTTACATTCTTTATAACATCTGTAAAAAATATAAAGAAAATCAACTTTTTAACAAAAATGCCTTGTGTGTTAGGTTAAATCTGTACACAGTCATACTAAATGGGAAAATAGTACTGGTTATTATAATACAGATATTTAGATACAAAATGTTTTTCTGGTTGAATTTATATGACAGATGGAGATTAGAATCTTGGGTAATCTGTAAGTCTTTATGAATAAGATCAATTAAGTTTAGAGAGGCTATTTATTGTTAGAGATGAAAATGCAATTAGTGATTATAAAGCAGTCTATGGGGGGTTCTGTTTATAATACAGCAATGGTGGATTTCTGGGAGTTGACAAATTGATGATGTGGTTTTATCTCATCCCTTTCTTTTCTTTTCAAATACACCTAAATCTCCTGATGAGCGATTTTTCTGGGGAAGAAACATTCCTTGCGCTAACTCATATCAGATCCTAACATATCCGTTTCCTGAGAGAGGATTGCCAGGTTATGTATATGAAGAAAGCAAGCTGAGAAACAGAATGAATGACAGTCTAGATGTTCTTTTTTTTTTTTTCCAATTCACATCCTCAAGCAAGAATCTCTTTGCTTCCTGTGTCTCTGTCATGATGATACCCACAAGGAGAAAAATAAATGCTTCTCTCTTGTTAAAAATTTACATGATTCATGCTAGTTAAGTATCAGTAAAAACTATCTTTATTTTCCCCAATGGATAATGCTACAAGTTTACAAGGTGAGAAAAACTTCTCCCCCATTTGGTTGCTGTGAAATATATTTTTAAAAGTGTGAGAGGAGGGAAGCTAGTTTATAACCTCACACATAGGGCTTCCATATTTGTGGTGTTGCAAATAGAGTCATTTTCGAGCAAGATGGCTGTTGTTGGTAGAAAATTCTAAGGGGATCTCAGTAATTCAGTTACGACTAAATCAAACCCCACTACAGCAATTATCACTAAATAGAAAAACCATAACAATTTTGTTCCAGGATCCAGGAACCAATCACATTATTTTACAAAATAACGGAATTTGGTAAAACTCCAGTAAAGAGAATTGAGAATATCTTTTAAATACACTCCACTCCTTTACTTAGCTAGCACGACAAACTAAACTAATAGCACAAGTATTTTACTAGAGGGTTTTCTTGTATGTAGATGTTCTATACCAGTCAACTCTGACTCAGAGATTTAACCATTTTTGGTTCAGAACTTTTACATTAGTAAAAATGCTAGCTAGAAAAGCTTCTGGGTTGGGTCCTGTAATCTGCACTTAACAAGTACGCCCGGGTGATTCTGTGGCACACTTTGGAAAAACCCTCAGAGAATAACTCAATATTCACATATAATTTTTTAGTTAAAGGCATAAAAGAAGTGAAGCAATAGATTCTTTCTGAAACATTTAGTCAGTGCACTGGAGTTAAACCTAGTTGTGGACCTAGCTTTTCAATTTGTTTTACTGAATAGTCTTTGGAGTATTTATTGCCTATGAATTATTTTTGGCCTTTTAAAACTCTATTTTCACAAATTATGTAGAAATGTGCCTCTATTTACAACGTGTTTATGTCATTAGTGATTTGTGCTGCAGAGTTGATTTTTACCTTGTGATGAATGAATCCATCGATCTAGCAGCTTATACAGGTGTTCTCAACCACCGCTGGGGATCTAATCACCTGCACAACTTGTCGAACATATAGCTATTCTTCCTCCTCCCAATCGGAATCACTAGGTACAGAATTCTTGATTTATTTCCCTAAATAACCTGCAGCCAGGGTAGAGAACCCTGGTTTAATGATAGTAGAAGACTATTTCTTTGAAATTTTAAGCCGATTTTTCTCACTTAGGAATTTCTTTACTCTTACTGTAGCCAGAACTATCGTTATCCTATACTTAACGTGCTCCCTGAAACTGAATTTTGTACAATGCTATCGCTGAGCAATGTGATGAACAATGTCTGAGGTTGCTAAGTGGGATTCA
>PVJO010025249.1:0-23055 GCA_004026905.1 Hystrix cristata | reverse complement strand
ATGAAATTCATGATTGTCCTTTCTAATTCTTTGAAGTATGTTAGTGGTATCTTGATTGGAATTGCATTAAATCTGTATAGTAGTTTAGGAAGTATAGCCATTTTCACGATGTTGGTTCTTCCTACCCAGGAACATGGGATGCCCTTCCATTTTTTGATATCCTTTTCAATTTCTTTTTTTAGGGTGCTGTAGTTTTTGACGTAAAGGTCTTTTACTTCTTTTGTTAGATAGATTCCTAAGTATTTCATTCTTTTGTGTGCAATTGTGAAAGGTATATCTTTTATTATTTTTTTTTCGGTGGGTGTATTGTTTGTGTATAGGAATGCTATTGACTTTTGTGTGTTGATTTTGTATCCAGCAACACAACTGAATTTAGTTATTAAATCCAGTAGTAGAGCAGGTCGGCGCCGGGGACAAAAGATTTATTATTTTTTAAAATGAGGAATAGTTATACATCCATCAAATATTACTTGGTGGACAAATAGCCTCCTATTCAATTAAAAAGCGAGGAATAAGTAAGGTCAAATTTTCAGGGAAATTTGATGTTTTAACTTTAGAAAGCCATTTGGTTAGTTATTGTACTAACTCACTTGATATAAAAATCTCTTTACATCTATTTTCGGAAGGATAGGTAATTATGTTGTTAGGTTAGATACACAATAAATGTTAAAATATACAGTTAAATTATTCATTATAGATATTATACTTCTCACTTTTTTGAAAGTCCATAAAAATTAAAATATAAGCAGCAGATACATTATTATAACCAAAAATATTTCAGATAGCTTTACTTTTATACCATCCTACATGTATAGCTAGTGCCAATAATCTTATGCTGGATTAAGTAAATTTTAAAATTCTGTTCTCTTTATTGTGTTTCTAGAGAAACATTATGATTATTACTTCAAATTGAAATTATTTCAGCAAAACTCCATCAAAAAACTTCTAGATTTAATAAACAAATTGAGTTGTAGAGCTGGATAAAAAATAAACACCCCAAAATCAGTAGTATTTCTATATACAAATAACAAGCTCACTAAGAAAGAAATTAGGGAAGATACACCTTTCACAATAGCATCAAAAATAATGAAATACTTAGGAATCAATCTAACAAAGCAAATAAATGATCTTTACAGTGAAAAGTACAGTACTCTAAAAAAGGAAATTGAAAGGGATGTCATAAAATGGAAAGACATCACATGTTCTCGGGTAAGAAGAACCAACATAGTGAAAATGGCTATAGTTCCTGAACTATTATACACATTTAATGCAATTCCAATCAAAATACAATAGCATACTTCACAGAATTAGAGAAAACAATTGTGAAATTCATCTGGATCCAGAAGAGAGCAAGAACAGCAAAAACAATTCTGGGCAAAAGGACCAAAGCAGAACATCACAATCCGTGACTTGAAATTATACTATAAAGCTACAGTGATAAAAACAGCATGGTACTGACAAAAAGACAGACCCAAGAATCAGTAGAACAGGTTAAAAGATGCAGAAACAACTCCAAACACACTCACATACCTCATCTTCGACAAAGGAGCCAAACACCCTCACTGGAAGCAAGATAGCCTCCTTAATAAATGGGTGCTGGAAAAATTTGCTTGCCACTGGCCAAAAACTATAACTAGATACATGTCACTCACCGTGTATTAAGATAAAATCAAAGTGGATCAAAGATATAAACAATAAAACAGAAACACTAAATCTACTGGAAAATAGAATAGGAAGAACTCTTGAAGACATAGGGGTAAGAAAAAAAATTATAACCAGAACCCAGACTGCATGGGAAACAATACAAAGAATCAGTGCTTGGGACCACATCCTATTAAAAGGCTTTCGCACAGCAAAAGAAATCACTAATAGAAGGGGTGAAAACCCACAGACTCGGTAAAAAACTTTGCCAGCTGTCCCTCAGACAAAGGTCTAACATATAGAATATATAAAGAACTCAAAAAAATCAGACCCCCCAATTTAGAGACCCACGCCAAAAATGGGCATCTGAAATGAATAGACACCTCTCAGATTGAGAAATACAAATGGCAAATAAATATATGAAAAAGTGTTCAACATCACTAGTCATTCGAGAGATGCAAATTAAAACTACACTAAGATTTCATCTCACTCCCGAAAGAATGGCTATCATCAAGAAATCAACCAATGACAAATGGCAGGGATGTGGGGAAAAAGGAACCCTCCTCTACTGTTGGTGGGAATGTAGACTGGTCCAGCCACTGTGGAAATCAGTGTGGAGATTCCTCAAAAAACTACAACTAGAGGTTCCATTTGACCCAGCTATTCCTCTGCTTGGTATCTTCCCAGAAGAATTAAAAACATAGTACTACAGTGATATGTGTACAACCATGTTTATAGCAACATAATTTGTAATGGCTAAGTCTTAGAAAAAACCCAAATGCCCAACAACTAATGAATGGCTAAAGAAGATGTGCTTTTTCTATACAATGGAGTATTGCCCTGCCATAAAAAAGGATAAACTTGAGGTATTTATAGGTAAATGGATGCATCTTGCGAACACACTCTTAAGTGAAGTAAATCAGACACACATGAGTATATATCAAATTGTTTCTCTGATATGAGAAACCATAAATGTAAATAAGGACAAAAAAGTGTAAAAGATACTAAGTAAAAGAAAGATAATATTCATTAGGTAGGAGAATTAGAAAGGGAGGAGGAGGAAAAGAAGGAAAGGAAAAAGACAAGAAAGAAAAAAGGCGGCAAATGTAAGTAAAGCTAGAGTAAACAGGGAAGGGAGTGGGAGTGGAAGGGAGGGGTGATGAAGAAGGGAGGACCAAGATGTATCATGTACAGGTACAAATTAACTACAATGAATGTGATCACTATGTATATAATGTACCAATACATGTTCTAGGTAAATTAAAAAAAAGAAAAAAATGAAATTATTTGGGCATGTTGCCACAAGTTGTTTACAAATCTAAGTACTTTATATTTTAAAGACTTTCAGGATTGTTGTTGAAGTTTTGTAAAGTAAATTTCATTTTTTTCTTGACATAACTCATAAAATTAAAATATTTCCTACTGAACTAATAGAAAATTTTATTGTACAAATAGTTTTGTCTCACAAACAATGAAACTCAGTATACTCAAAGAAATGCACAACTAGAAAGAACTTTGAGATCTATTTTCATTGCTAAGAATAAAACGTAAGAGAAGACAATAAATTAGTATTTAGTGTAGAGCTAAGTTATGAAAATATCAGTACCTAATACTATTTAAGATGACCCAAAGAATAATAAATAAACAAATGTTAATGTATAAAATAAGGATGGAATTATTTTAAGAAAATAACTGTAAAGCTGGATAGACTCTGTTGCATTTTTTTTAAATTATAGCAAACATTTGAATGGTGCAAGATTAAGGAGACAGTTTAGTAAATTACAGTTTTTAAAAAAGTATGTTGGCCATTATGTAGCAGTCAAAATGGTTTTGACACCAATATGCTGAATATATAATTAATGTTAATGATATAAATATATGTGTGGAGAGAATACATGACCCTAAATAGTTGCTCTCTTGGAGTATAGGGAGCATAATAACGTGCCTCTCAATCTAAACAAATACTTCCTATAGTTTCTATTCTGTTATTTGAGGCTTTGTTTTCTAAACAAATATGGAGGGAGAGATGGCTGATAACCATAACATTGTACCACTAGTACCTATTTGAGGAAGCTAAATGCTGGCAGCAACACAAGTGGTATAAAAAAAGTACATATTTCTGCTTAGCTTCACTTTTCTTGTGAGTATATTTACTAAAGTACAGATTTCTGAGTGTTAATTTCAATGATAAACACAGAAACAAATTATTTTGATGATTCTTGACTGTCAAATCAGTTTTATCACGTTTTAAATACTGCTCATGTTCTCAATAAAATCTGAATTTATTATAATTTTAAACCAATCACCTTGAGTACCTATTCTATAGTAAGAGTTAAGGGTGCATCTACTAGTAAAATCCAAACATGTGCTTTGCCTAAACTCCTCATGAAATCGAGGGTACAAAACCAAATACAACTACAGTAATGCAATGAGTAAACTATCAGCATTTGACATAAACAGTTGTGGAAGCACATGGGAAAATTACATAGTTTGATCCGAAATGTTCAAGTTTAAATTGGGTTTCTTAAATGACAGGGTTTTGACAGGCTGAGAAAGCAGAGGAAATTAAGAGGGAGGAATCCAGACTCAGCCAAATGACTAATGCAAAAAAGTTATAAATTCACAGAGGCATTGAAGTACAGAGTTAGCATTTTGATTGACTGGTGCAAACCTGCAGGAAGTGTGTGCGTGCGTGTGTGTGTGTGTGTAAGGATTCTGACAAAATTGATGAGAACAAAAATGTGAATTATTAGGAAATACTAAGAAAAATAATTGATAATTTGAATGTTTTTAAACTTAAATGTGATGCATAAAAGAAAGTAATGAAAGGAAAGCTGTCCCCATTTTTATAGAGCAACAGTAATGAAACTCTGTGGTGTGTTTGCCACAACAGAGACTCAGAATGGAATAGAAAATCTGCAAATAAATCCAAGTACCTCTGATAATTTTGTTTTAACTGGCATTTCATATAGTTAAGGAAAGAACATTATTAAGTTATATCTGTGCAGCTTTTAAGGACTCATTAAAAAGAAACATGCATCCCTTCTATATACAAAAGTAAAATATGTTGATCCTCACTATAGAAGTACTAGAAAATTAAAATTGAATGTTTTCTAACATTGCAGTAAGGTGGGCCTTCCTAAGCCTGACACCAAAAGCAAAAGTGTCAAGGGTATAGATAGGTTGATAAAAGTTACCATGTAATAAACTTCTTATGAAAAGTTCTATATGACTAAAAATAACCAAGAAAAAAGTTTAAAGAGAACAACAACTGGAAAAATGAGTACAAACTATGGCAGGTAAAGGATTATAAATCATTGTAAGCATCCTGGAATCCTACAAAACAACAAGGATAAATAAGCATGGAAAATAAGAAAATATTTGAAATAAAATGCAAATGTTCACTAAAAATATTAAAAAGTTCATCTTACTGTAAATAAATATAAATTCAAACATAAGTTTTTTATGAACTAGATAAAAGCTTTTAAATAGTGATAATATATATTGGCAAATATGGCAGGAAGAAGAAATACATTGTAGGTATCAAAGCAAATGGATTAGAAAATTTAAGGGAAGAAAATTATCATATGTAGATCTGTAGCATAAGCATTCTGCCTTCATTGTAGTATCTTATAGTGATTATATATGTTAAAACACTAGAGTAATTATTTCATTGCTGCTTATAATAAAAATAAGTAATATAAAAATGTCAATGGGAGTGGGCTTATTAATTAGAGTACGGGTTTAAAACAGGAAAACAATCCTGATAAGCAAAGTAACTGTATAGCTTTCCATTTCTAACATAGCAATATTTCCACAGTAGAGATAGACATACACGCATATATAGTGAAGGAAGGGAGTGTGACAATATGTTAAGAGTTTTTAATCCCTGGGTTATGTTTTATGGGTGGATTATATTTCTTCTTTATTGACATTTTAAAAAATAATGATTATATATTAATTACTTTAAATGGAAATAAAACTATATTTCAAAATATAATTTATGTTATCAAAGGTGATTTATCTTTAATAATAATTTTAATCATACAGCAGTGTGCAAGGTGCTTTCCTACACACGTCATTTCACAGTGGGTCTGTAAATTGACTTAGGCAAGAATAATTAGTTTCACTTTACAGAATGAAACATTTACTAAGAAAATAATTCCAACTTTAATGTAAACCACTGTATGACAAGAAAAAAGGTTGGTGAGTGTATGGCATTATGATTGAATTTTCTTCTTCAACGCTTGAGATATTAGTGATGTTTAATATCTCAATGTTAGCTTTTGTTGAAACAAAAGCTTCTAGGTAATAAAAAACCTGCAAAAAAAAAAAAATCTGCACGTTTTACTCTGGCAGAATTCACCGCACATTTAACCAAGACATCCTTTTCTCTTAATATTAAGCATATGTTTATTGAAAGAAAAATCTGATATATAGAGTCAATTGAGTTTCTGTGAATTTATCCAAAGGTTACTTGAAAGCTGCACTATAATCATCTTGGTCTATTGATTTAAGTATTTTAAAATATGCAAAAATTGCATTTCTAATGCTTAATAAATTGAGTTAAAACAAAAATGATTAGAAGCAAATGTGATTTTCATCTCTTATTGTTAGTTCTATTTAAGGTCATATATTAAAACAAGAAAATGGACAATGACCAGAAAATTTCTCTTCCAGAATAGCTAAAATAAGCTATTGGTATTAAAGACTTAGCAATATTTAAATAAGTCCGCTAATGAAACAGATGAAAGCCTAGTTACATTTTTAAAAGGTGATTAAAAATTCAAAACTAGCAGAAAAATTAAGTATGGATTTGTAAAATAGGCTGAAGTTATGCTATTATAAAATCAACTTTACCCTGAAAAGTATAAGAAAATCCACACTACAAATAAATCATGTAAGAGCCGAAAGGCAAACTGACAGGCAAAAATCAAAAAACTTCCTACAATTGTGTCTGATTTCTTCTTCATTATGTCCTACTTAAATAGGTATTTTACACTGTTGAGTTATATAACATATTTAGAAAGTATTATTTCAAGGTAATTTTTTTTATATTTTTAGTGAAAAATATTTATAGACCTAATCTACTTTCAGTATATATGCACTCTCTGTTTTTCTGCATCAAAGGAGGAATAATACTGGAAAAAAATTACAGCCTCTGAAAGAGTGAGGTTAGGAATGTACATACTGAGACTCTGAGAAAGCATCTCTACCATTGTAATGAAGGGACAGTTATTCAGGACCTTGGACTCTTTATCAGTGTGTGGTAGTCACAGAATCGATCCATTTAATATTATAATTATTGTGTATTAGTGATGAAACCCTACTGACATTCTTTCCTGAGAATTTAAAGGGTTTACTGGGAACTTTCTCATGTTACTTTTAATAAGTGGTCCCAAATATATATGACAAATCAGTACAAGATTAAAACTTGCCCACATCAGTCTCACTAACACTTCGAGTCCCTAGTGAACCTGGCAGCAGATTCTGGAGTAAGAACAATTTCTATTATAGTGGGACTAGAAGATGAAGCTCAAATTAATCTAAAAAAATATTGAATATGGTTAGAAAATTCTGTACTAAATATAAAAATACATTTAGAATTCTTAATTTGGTAAGATTAAAGATTGTACCTTTTAAAGAAAGATTAGCATTGTATGATTCTTAAAAGGTAATGAAATATACACAGGGTCCTACTTTTCTCTGAAGAAGAATGCTTACAATTTCATTTCATTTTTGTGTTAGAAATTCAGTTCAATACAACAAATAATGGGCACCTACCACAAAATAGATGGTAAATTCATTACTGGGACTATCTCCATGAATATGAAATGTTACTTGTCTTTTTAGTATAAAGTTCAACAATGTAGATAAATGTTTTTAAATAGTAATATAAGAAAATATTCACAAAGACAGGATATTATAAAATACATTGTTAACGTCTGGATATGGAATAAACCTCAAAGGCTCACATACTGGCGGCTTGGTCACAAGTGTGTGGCATTATTGGAATCTTTAGAAAGTTGGGCCTAGGGGAAAGAATTAAGGTCTTCAGGTATATGAGGTATATGCCCCTGAAGTGGACTTGGAGAGCCCAGGCACTTCCTCTCTCTTCTTTTTTCACTGCCAAGCCACCATGAGATGAGTAGTTTCCTCAACTTCATGCCCCTTCTATGATGTAATAGAAGAGACCCTAAGAGTTGAGGCCAAGATTCTAAAGATGAGGCTAAGAATCCATGGACTGAAACCTCTGAAACCATGAGCCAATATACATCTTTCTTCCTCATAAGTTGTATCTATCAGGTATTTTGTCACAACAACTGACATACCACTGGAGATTGTATATGTGAGAAAATAAGATTTTAGAAATGACATATTTGCTGAAGAGTTTTCTAGGTAGACCAAAAGACAGATAATCTCAGCAGAAGGATCATTTTTTTGAAGTTTTCCTAAACTGCTAGTGAGGTTGAATCTTTCTATATGCTTATGATTTAATTTTATCAGACTGCTTGGCACATTCATTTATGTAGAACACTTTTAAAGTGGGTATCATGTGCTAAAAGCTAGACATATAGTACTAAGTAAGATGCACCTCAATATGTAGTGTGGAGTTTAAGAAATTTGTGATTTTATTGATTTGTGAGAACATTGTGCTTATTAAGAAAAGTATCCCTGTGTCATCATGGGAAAAATTCCCACTTTTCTGTTACCATTTCAATTTTTTTTCATACATTCTGAAATACTTAATATTTTATTGAGCCTTCTGCATGACACATATGTCATTTTAAGAATTATTATTTTAATCTTTAATTCTTTTTTAAAATTATTATTGGTACACTTTTGGCATACATAATGATCACATTCATCATAGGGAATTTGTACCTGTACAGAATATATCTTCTTTATTCCCATCCCCTCCCTTCTTTCTTTTCTCTTGTTTCCTTTTTCTCTTTTTTAAATTTTTGATGTCAAGCACTTAAATTTTTTTACATCAATGCCATTCTTAACCTTGGTCTTATGCTTGGATTTTTCCTACTCCAAATTGCTATAGATTAATTTTTCCTGTTTCATTTTCTTTGAAAGCATCCATTTTAAAATGCATAATGAGAAAATGTAAAAAGGAAATATAAAAAATTATATTCCACCAAACATCACCAGTCCCTTTGATCTCCATCTCCCACTACATAGATGTAACTTTTTTCTAACTGTTGATTTATCTTCTCAGCTTCCTCTCTCTCCCTCTCCCTCTCCCTCTCTCTCGCACACACACACACTCACATACACACACACACACACACAAATGGTTGGCTTTCTTTTACTTTTATGTAAATGGAACCACAGATGTTATTTTTATTAGAGAATTAAAGGTCAGACATCAGACATCCATGGAAATAAGATAAAAAAAATCCTAAGAGAGATAAAATGAGCTTAATGTTTTCGTAGTTGTCTATATGTATATTTTAGGAAAGCAAGTGGTCAGCTAGATTATAATCATGTTACTCACCTGCAGTACTCCTGTTTTTACCTCAGATTGCTATGAGAAAATAACTTAATCTTGTCATTTTTGAACAGCAGTAATTCATTTATCAGGGTTCCGGAGTATGGAAAGGCCAAGATCAAGATCAGGGTATGTCAGATTTGGTGTCTGGTAAAGGCCCACTTGCCAGTTCATAGACAACAATCTCCTTGCCATGTCCCTGCATAATGGAAGAAGGCAAGGGAGTCATTTGGACTCTCCTTTTATAAGAGAATTAATCTCATTCATGAGGGCTTTGTGTCTATTATTTAATCACTTCCCAAAGGCTCACATCCCAAACCTATTATATAAAAAATAGATTTTAACATATACATTTTGTGGAGACGCAAGTATTCAGTCCATAGTATTCTGCCCCCATCACCCCAAAATGTATCCTCTCCTGAAATGCAAAACGCGTTCATTTCATCCCAATAGCTCCAAGGGTATTAACTTGTTCCATCACTAACTTGAAAGTGTAAGTCTAAAGTCTCAACTAACAGTCACCTAGATAAAATATAGATATGAATCGAGATACAATTCTTATGGAGGAAAATTCCCCACCCTATGTGAACCTGTAAAAGTATGTTATATGTTTCAAAATACAGTGGCAAGAAAGGAAAAAAAAATAAAAATTCCCATTCAAAAATGGAGGCTAGAAAAGGAGTGCAGGGTTCAAAAAGTTCAAAACCAAATGGGACAAATTCTACTATAATTTAAAGGCTTTAGAATAATTCTCTTTGATTTTATAGTCTGCCTTCCAGGCCCACTGGGACAGAGCTACTACCTTATAGACACATTGGTGCAGGGATTCTTCTCCCTATAGCATTGGTGGGAAAGGGTTGGACTACAAGACTCCAGGCTAGACTATGTTCAAGACCTTGGATATCCTCTTCCCCATTGCACAGTTGTCTGCATGGGCTCTGGCTCATTAGCTCTGCAGGTCATCTTTGAGTCCATCCTTTGAAATCTAATCAAAGGCAGTTATACCCTCAGGTTTTGTTCTCTGCACTTTGGTGGATATGACACCATGTAGAAACAACCAAGTCGACTGAGTACCCTCTGGAAGGATGGACACCACAGTACACTGAACCGAGACCTATTGGCATGACATGGGCAGCAAAGAGTAAGGCACCAGAGGGTGTATCATAGACACTATAATTTGAAGCAGCTCACAAAGGTCTCTTAGGCACCAACACCTTCCTCCAATTGAATTCTTCCATTTTCTTCAGTGGTAGCTCTTACATTCTGTTGCATTGGGTGACTGATCTCTTTATCAAGCAGTTGTTTTTCTGCATGTTTGATATTCTCTCCTAAAAAGTCTGATATATATCTATGTGTATTCACCAAATCTTAAATTCTGCACCCTTCCCTTTGTGTTTCTAACACAGTTTAGTTTTATTTTTCAGTTGTCTTCTCATATTCTACTTCAAGCATTCGGGAAGAGCTAGATTGCTCATTCTGCTTAGAAATTGCTTCAGATAAATACCCAACTTTATTGCTCATAGTTCTGCCTTCCACAAAGCACGAGGGCACAAATATAATTCAGGCAAATCCTTGCAACTTTGTAAAATATATCATCTTTCCACTAGATTCCAAAGACATGTTCTTCAATTCCATCTGAGACTCATCAGAATGCCCTTGATAGTCCATATTTACACCAAGATTCTGTTCAAGGTTACTTGGGTACTCTGTAAGAAGACTGAAGCCTACCCTACAGGTCTTTTATTTAATTTTTATTTATTTATTTTTATGTTTTTTTTAGTACATATTCATGGTCCAAAATAATTATGTTACTTATATGTAATGCATCTTAACTATTTTTTCACTTACCAGAATTGGTCTTACAGGACCATTCACAACAATTTAGGCTTTTCCAGCAAGTGCCTCAAAAGTCATTAGGGATATACTCATTATTCAGTTTCAGAGCTTCTTCTCTTTAATAGAAATTTGTTAAAGTGGCCTTCAAATCTTTGTATCAATTTTCTCTCTTAGTCTATTTTGTCTACACTGACAAAAATATCATAGACTAGACAGTTACAAACACTAAAAATGTATTGCTCACAATTCTGGAGGATGAGAAGTCAAAGATGAAGTTACCAGAAGATTTGATGTCTGGTAAGGGCTAACTTCTTGATTCACAGGTGGGCAACTTCTTTTTGTGTCCTGAAATGGCAGAGAGAGGAAGGGAGTCCTCTGGGGTTCCTTTTATAAGATCATTAATCTCATTAATGAAAATTTCTTTCTTGAGCTAATCACCTGCCAAAAAAGAGTTCCAAACAGATATATAAGATGAAGATTAAGCATATAAGTTTATGTGAGGCAGACACAAATATTCACTCTGTAGTAGACTGAAGGAAAATGAAATGTCTCTGTTGAAATTTCTGTGTTAAACTAACTCTTTTTGTTTGGATTTTAGAGCAGTGAAATATGAATAGTACATATCCTCTTTCTACCTTCTCAAATTCAACCCTGAAAAAAGTTCTTTATATGAATATATTGCTGTCTTTGGAATAATTTCAATGGATAAATTAAACATTGTCAAATTACACATGAAAGTCTTATGAATATTATTTCTAGTGATACTACAATAGGCTACTTTCTGAATGACTGAAGCATATTATTTATATTTTATTAAGACATGATTTAAGGAATTTTGTAAACTCAACATTTCAGTCTCTTCAGGTATATACAAATACATGAGGTGCTCAGTCATCTTGTACACGTCTAACTGGTAACAGTGTTTTAAAGGATTAACTTTTATTTGATCATTTTCTTCTCCAATATATTCAATATTCTTATTCTTAAAACTAACAAAATACCAAAACTGCTCTGAAACCAAATCACATATCTGACAATAAAATGCCGCAAAAGGCTTTTGATTTATTAATTTTGTCTGCATTTGCATATGATCCTTCCCAAATATTCTGTCTATCCTATACAAATTTGTAAAGTAAACAAAAACAATGCAAGTTAAAAACAAAATAAAGCATTTTTTCTGCTATACTTGCTATCATAAACTCACTTTACATTTGTAGCATAAGTTATATTGTTAAAACTAGGAACTGTGTTAGGACATAAGCTTAATCCTATCAGGAGCCAGTCAATATTTTAAATGATCACTTTTTTTCTTTTTATTGCACAGTCTTTAAAATGAGCCCCTTTCATTCCTATGCTTCTATACTGAATATTTTTGTAATAAAGTAGTTGTTGGTAATGCTAGAGAATGAATTGTGTCACCCTCCCAAAATAAATATGTTGACGCCTTAACACACAATGTGACTACATTTAAGGACAGGATTATTCAGAAGTATAATAAGGTTAAATTGAATCATAGGCCCAGGGCTTTAATCTGGTAGTACTGTAGAATACTGATTACTACCAACTCTCTATTTTAGCCACTTTTCTGGTTACTGTGACAAAATAACTGACACCCACAATTTAAAAGAGGAGAGGTTTATTTTGGTCCATGGTTGCAGTATGTGATTGGTTGGCTCCAAGGCAGAAATAGCTTGTTGGAAGCATCTGGAAGAGAAAATCTCCTTACATCATAACAGTCAGGAAGCAGATAGAGGAAGGAGGAGCCAGAAAGGAAAATATACCCTTCCAGGTGATGCCTAGAGCAATCACCCTTCAATCAGGACCCATCTCATAACAGCAAGTCAGCTACAGCACTCCCATGTTTCAATCACCTTCTGTGATTCAGTGGCCTTTCTCTTGGGATGGTTTTGCTCACTTCCTTTGGTTTTCCTCAGTAGACAATCCATGTACCTGGTATTTCCAACTACTTTGAGGTCTCCAATGAACTTTCATCTTCACCCTCAGAATTTCATGCATTACTGTCTCAGGGGCATATTGCATGGCCTCATATGCCTTCTAAAACCTGGATGGATTGCTCTATGATGTCATAAAGTTTATATTTTGCATGTCCATAAAACCAGCACGGTGTACATGGTGCCACCATGTGCTATCAACCTGAACAATAGCCATGTCCCTTTAGATCATGGCTGCAGGGGCTTCTGAGTGCCTAGATGGCTAAATACTGAAAAAAAAAAAAAAAAAAAAAAAAAAAAAAAAAAAAAAAAAAAAAAAAAAAAAAAAAAACAAGGAACCAATTTCCTAGATGACATTTCTTCTTGAGGGTGTCCTTGGGCTCTCTTCTCAAAGGAAAATCTTTCGAAAGAGTTTATGCTTTTATAGCATTGAGCCAGTGAAGGTTAGTGTCTTTCTGATTCCAGAGATGCCTTCTAAGTATCTTTCCTATTGTACTGATGCAAACTACTTGTCTTCTTTCTGAAGCTAATCTTTTTAACAACTACACTATATCCTAATCGTTAGGTGCTTCCTTGTTGTTGAAGCTGCAAATATTTTATATCTTTTTTTTCTCTAGTGTTTGCTCCTAATTCTCACTATAAACCTGGCCAAAAGCAGCTAGCAGAACTCATGTCACGGCCTGAATGTTAGGCTTCCTTGAAATTTCCTCTGACAGATTATTCCACTTCTCTTAATCTCCCAGAAAGTCTAAGAAGAGGGCAAAATATGCACACATTTTTTGCTAGAGTATAACACACAAGGCCTGTAGTCCTACTGCCAATTGAGTCCTTGTTCCCAAGAGAAAGCTCCTGGGACTTACTTTTACTGTTTGTATTTCTTTCAACATTCTGGTCTTCTGGGCTTTGAGACTTTCCCATTGAGCTTGGCTTATGACATTCTAGGATTTCTCTAGCCGACATTTCCAAACCTTTCCAAACTCCTTCTGCAAACCAGTTCTAAAGGCTTCTGAACCACATGATCAGGTATAGTCACAATAACAACCCCACTTATCCTGGTACCAAAATCTGTTGTAGTCACTTTCCTTGTCACTGAGACAAATACATGACACCCACAATTTCAAAGAGGAGAGGGGTTACCTTTGATCATGGTTAGAGACCCTGGTCAGCTGTCTCCAAGGCAGAAATACATGGTAGAAGGTTCTGGCAGAGTAAAGCTCTTCATATCATAGCAACCAGGAATCACAGAAAGAAGGGAAGAGCCAGGGAAGGTAATATACCCTTCCAGGTTATGCTTCCAGTGACTTGCCTCCAACCAGGCCATACCTCCTAACCACAGGTCGGCTATGATCCAATCATCTATGACATTTCATGACACCTATGACATTCCATGACAACTATTACATTCTAATCACCTATGACACCCTTTGATCCAATCACCTTCAAAACACATGAGGCTTTTGGGAGGCACCCCACATCAAATCATAATACTTTCAACACACACTGAGGAAAGCCCATGTGTGCATGCCTCTTGAAAGCATCCTTTGATCTTGGACTCAAACCTTTCATAACTGTAAAAAATAAATTTCCGTGGTTTAGAATGTCCAAAATGTGGTATTTTGTTATGGAGTCCAAACTGACTAATACAAATCCTATTGAGCAATCTTCTAACATTTTATATAAAGCAAAGACTTCTTAAAATGTTTCCTACACAACATGTATAGTGTATGTACAATTTATTTTTCATATATAAATTTGACAAATCACTGTATAAAAATATATGAAGGACTGTATGAGTTTCTGCAGTTTAATGTAAATAAATCTTATGCAATCAGTTCAAATGTACAGAACCAAAGACTATGATGTATATAGATTATAACTGAGAACTTCAAATTAAAAAAATGAAATAATATTCTACTAGGTATTTATTTTAAAAAAATAAAAAATAAAAAATGGAAAAAACAAATATAAAATAAAAATTTTCAGAGTTGTAAATTAGAAAGTTTACAACCTCAGAAAGTTCTAAATTGGGCAAATTTAATATTTTCCCATTGATTCTGATTTATAGATTGTTTAATTTCTAATTGCTAGTGGCTCCAACCAGATTACCAGTCCATGCCCAAACTCCAACCACTCACAGTAATAGTATATCGACCCTGGTAATTTCCATAGTGGCTGTACTAATTTACATTTCTCCTGACAGTACATACGGGTTCCATTTTCATTTGCACCCTTGTTACCATTTAATATATTTTGTACTTTTGATGAAGGACATTCTGACTAGGATCAGGTGAAATCTCAATATAGATTTAATTTGCATTTCCCTGATGGATAAAGATGTTGACCATTTTTCAGATACTTATAGGTCATTTTTACTTAGTAGTCATCTCTTTTGAAAAGTGTCTGTTTAGTTTATTTACTCATGTGTTGATTGGGGTGTGTGTGTGTGTGTGTGTGTGTGTGTGTGTGTGCATGTGTGTGTTTATAAATTTTAGGATTTCTTTACATATTCATGATATTAATCTTCTATCAGAAGAATAGGTGGCAAAAATTTCCTCAAATTATGTAGGCTGACCCTTCGAGAGTAATTTCTTCCTTTGCTGTTCAGAAACTTCTTAATTTGATGTGATCTCATTTGTTGGTTCCTGCTATTATTTCCAGTGTAGATAGAGTCTCACTTGGGAAGTCTTCACTTGGATGTATGACTTGCATTTTTGTTTCAGTTTGAGTCAATTTTTCTATAACATTAGGGATGTGGTTTATTTTTAATCTTCAACAGTTACATATCCCTTTTTGCTACCATCATTTGTTTAAAAGGCTGTATTTTCTCCAAACTGTATCTTTTGCTCCACATTCAAGAATCAGATGGCTATGGCAACGTATATGGGTTTATTTCTGTGTCCTCTGTTTTATTCTATTGTTCTACTTGTTTGCTATTGTTCCAATTCCATGATGTTGATATTTTGACTTTTTATTATATATTGAGATTAAGTATTGTGATAAATTCAGCAGCCATTGTTTTTCCTCAGGATTTCCTTGAGTATTCTGGGTCTTTATTATGCCATATGAATTTTAGGGTTTTTTTGGTAGTTCTTTGAAGAATGTCATTGTTATTTTGGTGGGAATTACACTGAATCTGTCAATTACTTCTGGAAACATGGCCACTTTAAATATATTAATTCTGGCGATTCTTCAATATGGAAAGTCTTTCCACCTTCTAGTGTTTTCTTCATTATTTTCTTTAGCATTTTATACATTTTATTGTAAAGATGTTTCACCTCTTGGTAGGTTAATTCATAGGTAATTCATTTTTAAAGTATTTTGAATAGAATCATTTTATAGTTTTCTTTCTCAGTGGATTCAATATTGGTATATAGAATTTTTTATTTTTTATGTGGATTTTTTTTTTATCTTCCCACTGTGTTCAATTTGTTTCTCAGATCTAATTAGATTCTGGACTGCACCAGTAGGCTTGATCAAGCAGAAGAAAAAATTTCAGTGCTTGAAGGTAAGGTACATGGATTATCATATTTGGATATCATGCCTGAAAAATGAGAAAATACGAACAAATATATCCCAAACACCTGGGACATAATTAAAAGACCAAAATTAGACATTTTGGAGTTATGAAAAACTCTGAAACACAAACTAGAGGGACAAAAGCTACTTTGAGAAATAATACCAGAAAATTTCCCAAATCCCAAGAAAAATATGGACATTTAGGTTGAGAAGACAGAAGACCCTCAGACATGAACAGAAAAGGATATCTGCTTATTATATGTAACATGTCACGAGGACAGTTCAAAGAATATTGAAAAATGCAAGAGAAAAATGCCAAATCACTTATAAATAGTAATCTACCCCTATAACATCAGATTTCCAAGCAGAAATTCCTAGGATCATTATTAATATATTACATGATAAAAAAAAAACTATCATGCTAAGTGTTTATCATCTATCTAGCAAAGATATCCTTCAAAATTGTATGAATAAATAGCTTCAAAAATAAACAAAACTAAAGAAATTCATGATACACAGAAATTAAAGGATTCATTACCATTAATCCAGAATTATAGAAGAGAGTTAAATGGATACCTCATGCAGAAGAGGAAACTAGATAAGCTAATGAACACTGGGAAATAATCAAACATCAGATAATCAACAGGATGGCAGGAATTAGTACATCCAATTAAATAGTAACTATGAATATAAACGGTCTTAATTCTCCAATTAAAAGCCACAAACCAGCAGATTGAATGTAAAAAAAAAAAAAAACAAGACCACACACAAGACTCAAATATATGCTGCCAGCAAGAGATTCACCTCTCCCACAAATACACAAACAGACTGACCAGAGGTGAAATGATGGAAATGATATTCCATGCAAATGAAGTCTTAATTCAAGGAGTATAGTTAAACTTATGCCTCATAAAGCATACTTTAAGACAAAATGAGAAGGGACAAAAAGGTCACTATATATCAGAAAGTGAACCAATCCAAAATCCACCAAGAAGACATAGCAAATTTACTTATATGTGAACTTACTGTGAATACAACTGGTTTCATAAAATAAATATTATGCAACATAAAAGTACAGGTATACTCCAATACAATTATGTAGAAGACCCTAAAAACTGCCCCAAAATCTTACCAGATCTAACAAACAAATTGAACACAGAGGAAAGATAAAAGAAATCCACATAAAAATAAAAAAATGTTTCTATATACCAATATTGATCCCACTGAGAATAAACTAATATAAACCACGTTTTATTTATCTGTTCATCTCTTGGTGGGCACATAGGTCACTTCCATAATCTAGCTATTGTGATTTGTGCTGCCATAAACGTGGGAGCACATTTATCCTGAATCCTTTGTCTGGTATTTCATTCACTTTGATATCACTGGAATAATTTATTGTGGAATTAACTTTTTCAAGAGTCATAGCATTTTTTCATGTTTCTTTTATTTCTTTATTGAGATATGTACAATTTCCACTTTTATTTGAAGTCTTTCCTATTTTATTTCCATTTTTAGACGATGTGTCGTAAGCTATTGCTTTTTTAGAAATTTGTCATTAATTCTAGGTGGACTTAGTAGTGTAGTTTCCCTGTAATATCTTTGCCTGTGGTTGTTGGATTTTGATACTTTTCTGTATTAGTCAGCTATCTTAATGCTTGAGCAAGGTTTCTTACATACATAATTTGGAGAAGAACAGGTATAGTTTGTCTCTCAGATTCAGTGGTTTCAGCCCAGTTTTGGCTGCCTCCAAGGCAGAAACACAGTGGCAGAAGGGCATGCTAGAGAAAAGCTCCCCCCTGATGGCAACCAGAGAGCGAAGAACAGGGGGCAGGCTTGACATAGGAAGGCGTGGAAAGGTACATATAGTCATCAAATTCATACCTTACCTTAACCAAGTTACTCCAATTGGGGTCTGCCTCCTAAGAGTCCATTCTTCTATGGACTATTCACTGGGTTGGCCATTGATGAGTTTGTGCCAGTACAGTCCAATCGCCTCTCCAGGAAACTAATTCCAATGAAGTTAACAATCAAGATTAACCAGCACAAGTATGTACTACGTTGAAGCCAAAGGGACTCAATTTTTCAGTATGGATTGCAGGAATGGGGTGCCTCTGGTATTTCAGGAAGCTGTGTTGTAGACAGTGGGGTATGTGGGGTGCTATCTCTGTGGTCACTCGTCCAATATTGCCAAAGTTGTGTTGTCTACAGAGTACTGGAACAATCTATGTTAGAGAACCTTGTATGTGAGCTTTTCAAGAGAGTGGTGTTATTTTTGTCTGCTAATGCTGTTCAACTGAATAATCAGCAGTGGAAACTTAGGCCCTTTGCATCCATTCCTACTTGGAGATGTGCTATCAGGGGGTATTTTTATCTTCTCTGTTATTTAAATTGAGGTGTCTTCCAAGGTTTGAGTAGGGTGGGGCTGTGGTCCTGCTCTCAAGTGGACTATCACTGAAGCTCCACAGTAATGTGCACATGCCCTGCGCTTGACATTCTGGGCTCCATCTGCAGCTCCACTCAGGAGGGAGAAAACGACAGCAACAACCAGAACATAAAAATAAAGTATATGAATATAGTAATAACCCCTTAATAACTATATCGATCACAGTACCGGTAACAAAAAAGGGGTCAAAAAGTTTAAAATGAATAAAAGTAAAATTTACCATGATAAAGAAAAAATATGACAGTTTAAGAGGAGAGGAATCTTATCACAGTATAATAGAGAAAATGATATGACTATGAAGAAAGTATTGAAAAATAGGAAAGTAAAAATAATAAACAACAGAAGGGGTGGATATAAAGAAGAAAGGAAGGGAAAAAAAGGAAGGAATAAAAAAGAAAAAAGGATGCATCTTGAGACCATACTCTTAAGTGAAATAAATTGGGCAAACATGTTTAAATACTGCATTGTTTCTCTGGCGTGAGAAGCAGAAAGTGCAAATAAGGGCTAAAATGTATTATATTGGGAAAGGGAAGAAAGTGTTCAAATGGGAAAGGGAACAAGGGAGGGGGAGGGGGAAAGGAAGAGAGGGACAAGAGAAATAAGAAATGGAAGGGGAAAATGGAAACAAAGCTTTTCTAAATAGGGAGGGAAGAGGGGAGGGGAACGGAAAAAAAGAAGCAGCAAGATATATCATATACAGGTACAAATTCCCTATGATGAATGTTTTCACTATGTATATCTAAAATGTACCATTAAAAAAGTTCCTTTAGGCTGATGTGTTGGGATTAGAGACTGTTCTTCCTAGGTGTACTTTCACTCACTCCAGATGACCTCGTTCTGTGCACGTAGGCGTAGTGCTAATGTCAGAACTCAGTACTGGTTGTCAGTGTTTTGACACCGACACTAGGGTCTGTGCCAGGTGGGCCATGTACACTCATCCTGTGTCCCCACGGATGTGGCAGGTGTCCAGGATGCAGTTAACCCTCCCACGGGCAGTTTCGTTTCCACGCGGGGTTTGTCACGGTACACATTTAATTCCAGACAGCTGCCTGTGCACTCGATGGTGTTATGTAGTCTGGACTAGGAAAGGCCCTCTCATAGGCAAAGCTTTTGTATTGTAAGTGTTGTCCCAGGCTGACGGCCCACACTCAGCCTGGGACATGCAAATGCCCACATTACCACAAGTTATTTTTACCTGCAGAACCTCAGTGTAATGCGAGCCACGCCAGCCTATGGGTTTCAGGACTTCAGTGTGTGCAGGGAATATGGCAATTGCCCAATACATAGCTTATACACAGGATGCTTCAGAGGATGTTCGGGAAGTAGTCAAACCTCTGAATTTTTGCTGTGGGGTTCACAGAAACAGTGATTTTTTCCACTCTGGGCCTTGGCACTTTGCACTCTAGCTTCCTCACGACATGCCCAAAACAACTGGCCTCAGTTCAGTTCACTTGTGAGACTACCGTCCACCACAGCCTGCGCTAGCCACTGCTCACATCTCTCTGCGGACCTGCAGCCAACACTTTCCCCAGCCACGTCTGTCCTGTGTGGCTGTCCTTCTCTCGGTCAGTGTGTGAGGGAGTCCCCAAGGACCTCAATTTGTGACTGTTCTGAGTCTTTTGCTCCCCAGAGAAGATCCTTCCTAACAATAGGAACCCCTTTCCAACGTGGCTCCTGGTACCTTCTTCTGAGAAACTGCTGGACAATGTATTGAATTTTGTTCTCTAGAACTGGCTTGTTTTGCATGGAAAGTCACTTTCAAATCAGATTACTGAACTGCGTTTAAATGAATTGTTGATTTCTCTTGAGGTTAGGATTGCTGTTCTGTGTTTGTTATTGGAGTTTTCTGCACTGTCCAGCAGTTTGCCTTAAACCTACAGAGACTGGCTCCACTCTCCATGCCAGAAAGCCATTTCAGCCTGATTACCACTTTTCTCTACAGCTTTTCTGATTTTCTATGCTGATAGTTTTCCCTCCCTTCTTTGCTGGTTCTTGGTGTTTTTTCTCATTTTCTTTCCTTGGCATATAATCACCCTCTTGTTGCCCTGAATCCTGTCAGTCTCATAGTCACTTCAAGGATGCTTTCATCTCACCATTTTGCCTTGCCTCTCCCACAGGTTTGGGTATGTTGTGTTTCCATGTCCTTATGTTTCTAGATTTAAAAAAAGATCCTTCTTCATTTATTCCTTGACTTGTTAGTTTTTCCTCATTACTGATTTCTAGTTTTACTGCATTGTGCTTGGAAAAGATACTCTACATGATTCCAAATTTTAAAATTTATTGAGACTTGCTTTGTAGCCTGCTGTATAATCTACTGTGGAAATGTTTGATGCAATAATGAGAAAAAAACGTGTATTCAGCAGCTGGTGGACAGAATGTTCTGTAGATATCTTCTAGATCCATTTGTCTAGGGTGCTATTTAACTCTGTTCTGTCTTTGTTGGTTTTTTATCTGGATAATTTGTCACTGATGAAGTGGGGTATAAAAGTCCCCTACTATTACTTTACTGGAATCTACCTCTCCCTTCACATCCATTAATGTTCCCTTTTCTTTTAATGTATTCCTACACTCCAATTTTTGGTGCATATATAGTTAAAATTTGTATTTCTTTTTGTAGAATTGAATATTTTATCATGATATAAGTTTTTGCTTTTCCCTTTTTACTGTTATGATGTAAAATAAATCTTATATATTACAGAAATGGCTACTACTGCTTTCTTTTGGATTTCATTTGCATGCAATATCTTATTCCATACTTTCACATATTATCCTTAAAGGTGAAGTGAATTTCACATAAGCAACATAAAATTGGATCTTGTTTTGTTTTACTATTCATTCAGGTACTCTTTATACTTTAATTGAATAATTTAATCCATTTTCATTTAAAGTAATTATTGAAAAGTTAGGTGTCCCTACTCTTATTGAGTTACTTCTTTTCTAGTTTTGTTATAGCTTCTTACTTTCTCCTTCTCTTACATTCTTGTTTTGCAAATTTTTTTTCTTGTCATGTGTTTCCTTTCCTGGCTTATTATTTTCTTGTATCTGATATAGATTTGTAAATATAGACTAATAATCCATTTTGTATATATTATAACTGATAACATATCTGTCTGATTACCTTAGTTGGCAATTCGTTATCAAAATTTCTTAAACAATTGAATTGAAAATATGTCTGAGATTTTATAAATTGGTTCTATGTATATATACAGGTACATATCACCTATATCCAATCAGGCAGTTGACATCTCTATGTTAGCATTAATTCATATTTGTTATTTAGCCTCTTTCAGAGGTGAAAGCTTTAGGTCTTCTTACATATTTTTTTGAAAGAAGGCACATCCTTGCCCATATTATGATTTTCTAGATCTCCAGTAATATGTTTCAGATTTTCAAAATTCATATCCTCCAAAACACCTAAATCCCATCCTATGCTAATCTAGTTTTTGTTAGCTTATTGTTAGCTCCAAAAATTATCTATTTTCCCAGAAACACTGGTATATTTTTCTGTAACTTTTTTTCAACAAACTTTCCATTCCCATAAGACTCAGCACTGAGAGAATTCTGATTCAGCCTGCTTACATCAAGCCCTTTGATTAGAGCCCCCACAGACCCACCAGACATGTTGAAATAACATACACTGTCTTGTAAATGAAGTACTTTTTCCTCCTTTGGTACTGGTACCTGTACAGAAATAAGGGTTCTTATTATTTTCAATTTTTTATTACTACATGTTTGTAGTACATAACGATAGCGTTCATTGTGGGGAGTTGGTACATGTACATAACACATCTTAATTCTTCTTGCTTCCCCTTCCTCTCCCCTGCCTTATTTTTTTTTTTATTTTATTTTAAACCAAGAACATGTATTGGTACATTCTACATATAATGGTCACATTCATTACATTAATTCTGTACCTATACATGATGTATCTTGGTTCTCCCCCCTCTTCCCCCCTCCCCTCTATACCCTCCCTCCCTATTTACAGCAGGTTCATTCATCATCTTCCATATTTTCCCATTCCCCTCTCTCCCCTGTTGCCTTTCTGCTTTTCCCCTTCTTTCCTTCTAGTACTCCTCTCCTCTGCCCACCATCCTCCTTTTATAGAATATCTATTACACCTCTTTGTCCTTATTTACCATTATGGTCTCTCATATCAGAGAAAC
>PVJO010025248.1:0-23053 GCA_004026905.1 Hystrix cristata | reverse complement strand
AAAAAAAAAGAGATAGTATTCAAAAGAGAGCAGAACTAGATAGGGAAAAGGGGGATAAAGAAGAAGAATAAAAGAATAGTAAGATGAAAGGGGAAAAAATGATAAAGTGTAACTATACTTGTTGCAAATAGGGAAGGGTGGGTGAATGGAAGGGAGGGGTGGGGAAGGGGGGAAGAGGGGGGAAAACCAAGATGTATCATGTACAGGTACAAAATAACCATGTTGATTATGATCATTATGTATACAATGTACCATTACATGTTCTTGGTAAAAATAAAAAATTTTTTAAAAAATTAACAGCACTAATAATAAAAGAAAAAAACCTTAAAAATGAGTATAGTATTCTAGATGTAATTTGGAAACAGAAATTAGGGGGGAAATGAAAAAATACAAATAAAGTATGGACTTTAGTTAATGATAATGTATCAATACTACCTCATTAACTGTACCAAATGTACCATATTAAGATTAAGATGTCAATAATAAGAGAAGATGAATGCAGAGGATATGGAGACTCTGTACTACTTTCCCAATAATACTATAAATCTAGAACTATTCTAAAATAAAAAGTACATCGACAATAAAATGAACTTACAAGCAAAAAATTAAACAGAATGAGAAAGCAGTCCCCCATAATGGAAAGTAAATAATCAAAATAAACAAGAATATTTGTACCTCCACAAACTTCAACAGAATGCATAACCTAGCAAATATCGTAAGTGTGTAATAATGGTTATAGAGAAAAATTTTAAATGATTAATACTGAAAGGAAGGAGGGATTACTGTGGCTATACTTCAGTACGAGAACAGATCGTTACCATATTTTTGAGGTCCTATGTTCAATCCCCAGCATGAAACAGAGACAAATGGAGTAGGGGGGAGATAAATGTAACTTCAAAAAATGAGAAATAATGTCACTGAAATTTAATAATGTATTAACATACAAATGAAATAATGACTTTCTAAGTAATGAATTTACTTCTCTACATTACGTTTGAGTACCTCACTTTTTATTTTTAAAACGTTAACTCTGAAGTAGTAACTCTAAAACAGGAAAAAGAAGGATTATGGCCCCCTTTAAGAGTATGGTGTAAGATACAAACTCCTCTCAAAGAAAAGCATATCTACCTCCAAATTTTATATATCATGTAAAGATTACTAGATACTTCATCAACTTAGACTAAGAAACCATGTTCTAGGTATATAGCTCAAGGTAGAACATTTGCATGCACAAGGTATATAGCTCATCATAGAATACTTGAATGCAAGAGGCCCTGTATTATGGTCTGAATCAAAAATGTCCCCCAAAAAGCACATGTTCAAAGGTGAGACAAACGAAAAATGCCTCAGTCATATCCCAACAGAAATGACATCTCTTAAAAAAATAAAAAGACCAAAAAAAAAATTCCCATGCATTCAGAGGACTGGCCTGTTTTACCTTAAACACTATTACTCTGTAAGTACTTTTAAATAAATGAACATACTGTCTTACGTGCCAGAGAGGCAAATTATCTTTCCTCACAAGTATTCTTCCCTTCTTCTTCATTAACGTACCCCAGATTTGGAGGAGGTAGCAATTTGTTTTTTTCATGCTAGCCATGGCAATCTCTCTCCTCTTTTCCACTATCTGGCCAGGCATAGGCATGAATTTTGCTTTGTCTCATTTTGACCAACGATATAAAGGGCCTGAGGAGTCCTGGGAAGAATTTTTTCCCTAAGGAAAAAGAAGAACAAGGAGAAAGCCCTTTTCCAAACTCTCCCTTTCTTTCCACTCAAAATGTTACTATGATGATGTGCTCTTTTGTAAGTCACGTGTCTTGCAACCACACAAGGAGAAAGGAGATCTCAGAGACCTTCCAAGCCAGCACTCTGGCAATGCTGAGCCAGAGAACCGACCCTCGATTTCTGACCTTAAGATTTCTCACTTAATACAAAATGTCTTTGTGTTTGAAGCCACTGTTAATTGGATTCTCTGTAATCATACCAAAGTGCATATTACACACAAATTCAAAATATAATTCTATCCTGTGATTATCTTCTCTAGAAATTTTACCAAATTTTTAGTCAATAATTTATTTTTACATCTGTAAACTGAAACTATAAACACTGGTGCTTTTCTAGCTTTTTCTTAATTAGGCCATCAGAATAGACTTCTCATTTTCAAATTCATTAAGATATTTAACAAAACTTCGCATTTTATACTCCTTGTTTTTCTCTCCTGTGTATAGAAAGGAAAAAAGTATAGGCATAATCCCTACTGCATCCATACTTCTAAAGGACCTTAGAAAGATCAGACTTTAATATACAAAATAACGTTTAAAGATCAGAATAATTTTTAAACCGGCACAAATTAATAATAGTAGTAATGATAATAACTAGTTACTAAAAGCTTAATATGTTCCAAGTTCTAAGTGTTTTGCCAAGTCTTATAATAATGGATAAGGGTACAGACCATTATTACCTTCATTTTAGATGAGAAAAAGAAAGCAAACATATAGGTTATATGACTTAGTCAATTTTCTACTTTTTAAAATATTTTGCTGGTCCCTAAAAACTAAAATAGAGGAACTAAGATTCATATAGAGACCATTAGAACCTGCTTTTGGTGGAAGACCAGAATGAACAGGAGTTGGTTTGGAGTTGGTGAGAAGGCATAATAAATGAAGTACAACTTAAAATATCTGAAAAACACTATAAAGCTAGAAAGTCAATCTAATATATCAGATAAAGTTTGCTCCCACTAAGAAAGTAATTTTGCACTTTTATAACAAAAAATAGATTGCTTATATGAGCTCTTTTAGCTCAAAATTCACATTTAGTGTTGAACAACATAAATAATTCATGAACGATATCCCTAGTGATACCCAAATCAGTTCCTGTTACTCATGCAGATATTAACAGATATACATAATTCTAAAAAATGACGTCACTTTTAGCATTAATGGTCTCTTACAACTTAGATGAGATAATCTCTTACAAGGCCCGTGGAGAAAAAAATGAGACATTACTGTGATATTTTAGTGTCTTAAAATGTTTGCTGGCCCTTTACTTATTTTAGCAAGGTAAAAACCTAATCTATGTTATCTATTACATATGTAATTCACAAAGACACCATCAGAGGAAACAGATACCTATTAATGAATACCTATACCTAGCTGATAGGAAGTTCCCCAGGCAAAATGGACCATTCATACAAATAATATTTACTGAACATATTGTACTATGTGCCAAGCTCTGTGGCTATTATTGAATACCTAAGTATTTTAAAATTGCAAAATTATAGATAATCTACTAAAAATCTTTGAAAAGTCATTTTTTAAAGTGTGCCTTCAAAGAAACTCCAATGATATCACAAGTTTAACAGCTCTTTCTGAAGCTCAAGTACAAGAGCTTCATATGCAAATGGATTTTTTTGCCTCTTCTAATCAAGTAAAAAATTTAACTGACAGATGACTATTTTATAAATTTCTGCAGTACACAGAAATGTTTTGATACGTGTACACATTGTATTATGATCAAATATGGATAATTAGTATATTCATCCCTTCATACATTTAATTCCTCTAGAAGTTTGAAGTATACATCATTACTGACTATGGTCAGCTTGCTGTGCAAGAGAACTCCAAAATTTATTCCTCCTAACTGTAACTTTGCACCAACTGACCAACCACTCCCCAACCCTCCTTTCTCCTATCCTCTTCTCTATCCTCTAACTAATCACCTTATTGTGTTACAGAACAGTAGAAAGTATTCCTCTTAGCTGTATTTGGTACCTTTATCCAATCTCTCTCCTCTTTTCCCCTTACCCTTCCTAACCTCCAGTAACCACTATTCTACTCTCTACTTCTGAAGTCAACTCTTTCAGCTTCACTTATAAGACTATGCAGTGTTTGTTTTTCTGTATCCAGGTTAATGTCCTCAACTGCTGTCCATGTTGCCCCACATGACATGAACTCATTTTTTATGGCTGAATAATATGCCAATGTGTGTATATATGACATTTTCTGTATCCATCCATCCATCAATAGACACTAATTCCATATCTTGACTATTATAAATGATGCTGTAGTATACACTGAAGTGCAGTTGTCTCTCTTCAACATACTGATCTCAAGTCCTTTGAATGCATACTCAGAAGTGGGATATAAAATTGTCATCTGTCAATAAATTCTTTACTTGATCAGATGAGGCAAAAAAAAATGCATTTGCATAGTCTCTTGTACTTGAACTAGAATATATACTCAGTATTGGGATTGCTGGATATGGCAGCCTTATTTTTACTTACAGTAGATGAGATGAAAACTTGAAAGAGGCAAAACCTGGCTGTAAGAAGATTGGTAAAAATGGAGAGGCATGCAACTAGCATTGAAAAGAATAATGACAAGTAGAGATTTCAGAAGAATGTCTTAGCCAGCTAATTTGGATGTGAAGCAAGACAGGTAGTGCACCTGTATCTGTCCGTGGTACTGAACTTCCATTAACTATTAAGAGTATCATTCATTCGGATTGTGGAAAAATGATGACACATTTTCAAAGTTTCCTAGAAGTTCTCAAACAGGCAAGCACTAATGGAAAATAAGAAATTGAGAGGAGAAAAGTATAAATCACTTAACGCTTTACCAGCTTAGCCATTAAAAGATGGCCAGTTTGGGGGTAGGATGTAGGGTTAGCTAGGAAAAGGAAGAGGAGGGGAAGGGAGAGAGGAAAGAGGAAGATCTCTTCCATTCTGTGAATTTGTCAGAAGTCTTATAGAAAGACTATGGAATTAGATATTCTTAGGTTTACAGCAATTCCATAGTATGAATTTCCTGAAATGACTGATAGGAGTCAATATACAGTTTGAGGGTACAAAAGGAAGATATAGGAATAAGGAAGAGGAAACGTCCACTGGCCATATTCCTATTAAAATTCTCCTCTTTCCTACACCTTACAAGAGCTAGGATCCATAAGTAGACACTTGCCCCAAGATACCCCAATCACATTCTCTTTCTCCCAATTAAAACACAGAGACTAAGAGTCATCAAAGAAGATCCTCAGGAGGAGGATAAAAGATAAACTTTATTTTGGTAACATGCACGTAGACATTTCAATTGAGAGGCATCTAACAGATGACAAAATGAAGTATACATCTTCCAAACAAGCAGACAAGAAAATTTAATCTAGAAAATATGAGATTAATCCAAAAGATAGTAAAAACACATGGAAAAATTAATATATGTTTTTAAATGGTAGAAATACAGCCAAATAGGCCCGAGTTTACAATAAATGTAAACAGCCTACAAGTGGCAGTTAAAATACAAAGATTTCACAATGAAGGACCAAAATCTACTTACATGTTGTTTCTAAATGCCATCCAAACTCAAGAATATAGAAAGAATGAAAATTAAAGGGTGGCAAAGGACAAACCAGGTAAACAATAAGTATTAGTATATTACAATGAGGAAAAAAGAAAAACTTTAAGGCAAAAGAAAAAAAAAACAACCCAACAACCCACTTCAAATGAACTGTCATTAGATAAAAGTATAATTCACCAGGAAAACATAGTAAGTCTGCACTTTATGTACCTAATTAACCTAATCTCAAAATGTATAATGGGCAAAAACTGACAAGAATTACATTTTAAAAATTGGTACATCTTCCACAAAATTATCTTCCATAATTTTAACAAACATGTTTCAGTAGTCAGCAGGTAAGGCAAGCAAAAATTTGAACAACCCATGTAACAAGCTGGATTTAGTGGGCACAAATACAGTATAACAACTGTAGAAGAAGCACTGTTTCAAAAACCATATGGAACATTTATAAATACTAAGCAAATACTAGGGTGTGATACAAATAAATTAGAAAAAAATTTTTTTTGGTTTTTTTTTTTTGAGACAGGATCTCACTCTGTAATTCAGATTGGCCTTGGACCCACTATATAGCCCAGGTTGGCCTCAAATTCTCAGCAATCCTCCTGCTTCAGCCTCCCGAGTGCTGGGATTACAGGCACGTGCCACCACACCTGTCTCAAAAATTTTAAACAACATAATCACTTTTTAAAAAGCACTATAAAACATACCTCAGATCAACTCACAGATCAAAAAAAGAAATTGAAAATTGGAAAGCATTTAAAATGGAACAATAATGAAAAGACATTAAAAAAAACAGGCGACTGGGCGTGGTGGTGCTTATCAATAATCCCAGCACTCAGGAGGCTGAAGCAGAAGGACTGCCCTGAGTTTGAGGCCAGCCTGGGCTACATAGCTAGACCCTGTCTCTAAAAATCAAATACCTACACACATACATACATACATAGGGATGCAAATAAGATGATACTTAAAATGTAAGGGCTAAAAACATAATAGAAAGCTGGATGGGATTCCAGCATTCAGCAGACTGAGGCATGGGGATCACTGCAGAGTTTGAAGCCAGCCTCAGCCAGACTGAACTATACAGTGCAGAGTTTGAGGCCAGCATGAGCTACACAGAAAGTTCAAGGCCAGCCTAAAGCATATGGCAAGAACCTGTCTCAAAAAACAAAAGCTCCTAATATTAGGAAAAAAGTGTTAAAAATTAATGAGCTAATCGCAGAACTTTGAAAGATGAAAATGAATAAAAGTAAATGAAGTAACAGAAGTGAAAGCAGACATTAACAATATAGAAAGCAAGTACTGGAGAAAAATCAAATTACAAAAAAAATATTTCTTTCACAAGTCAGACATGTTATACATTGCAACAAAAATAGGTTTAATCCAAAAATGTGAGATTTATTAAATATGCAAACTTTAAAGTTAATAAAATAATGCAATAAAAATAGATGAAAAATCATATGGTCACCTCAATAAATGCCAAAAAATTGATGAAACTCAAAACCAGTTTATTAAAAAGTTAGTTTTAGAAAACTGAGAGGGTAGCTACAATAGTTCTATCTTTTTCCTCTGGTGCTGGAAGTCAAACTCAGAGACTTATGCATGCTAGGTAGGTACTATATCAATAACTTCTAAAGTCAACATTGTCAGAGATAAGATTCAGAGCTAGACCACTCAGACTGGCTCTAAAGCCCACACTTTCTTCATTACACTCTTTCAATGATCATGAAATAGTTTTTTTCACAAACTGTCTCTGCAAAGGTGCTAAAAAGCTTCCTTGAACTCATTTAAATTATAACTCACGTGTTGTAGTCATAGTTTTAATGGTTATAATTTCCAACCTATTTCATATTTTGTATGTGCTTTAAATAGAATTCCATCAATATTTGGAATTAATAAAAATCTGTGAAGAATATTTACCACGTAATCTGACAAAACTGGTTCTCTGCCAAACGAATGGCAAAAATAAGACATTTCTCTTAGAATGAGTGCAACTTTAATTTTTAATTCAAATGAATGTGTTACTACTGTATATAGCCCAGCACCAAATGGCTCCAGAGTTCTGAGAGATGATGGCTGGGAGATAGAGCTTTGCCACTAATGTGTTTGCTAATGAAATAAAATTCTTACTCCCACACTCTTTGTAGAACCTCTTTTTGATTTTACCTTCCCTGGGAAACTATGCATTCTCAAATATTGTCTTTTGTTTTGCACCTAAATTTTCCCATCCAAGACAAGATTTGAGATTGATGAGAAATACACCTTATTTTATAAACTAGGAGATGGGCAATCGTTAAATGTAGTAAAAAAAAAAATTAACAGACTTTAGAGTGTTCTCAAAGTGAAAAGAGTACTTAAGGAAGTAGAAAGTCTAGAAGTTGATTTTCTTAAAACTCTATGTACCCACTCATCTTGGGAAGTCTTCATGCACCATAGGCACAGATACTCCACTCTGAAGATCACTGTACTAGATTATCCCCTGACATTTATACCTTTTAAAAATGAAATTATCAACCTGTATTTTAATTGACTCAGACACAAATGAATGGACTGCCTCTCAGGAACTGTGCCTCTGAGGTTCCCTGGGACAGATTTGGTGCTACTAGTGGCCATGACTCCATGGGCAGCTGTCTAGTACCTGCTCCACAGGCTAGACACTGTGCCAGGCCTGATACCTCTCTCACCACATTCTCCCAAACTCAGTCTTCTGTTTCTGCTAACAGCATGGCCTGTGTGCATCTGGAGAACGCTGAGCCATATGAGAATCTAAGCCAAACCAAATTATGAAAGTCAGTTTGGTGCACTATCAAAACCCCTCTAATGTTACTATTTCTTTTTTTAATCCATTAATCATTAAATCTCCCTTCTCTCACTGGCTGCTCTGGTTTCCAGAACCAGGTGGAGGTGGTTAGATTCTGAGCCTTGTCTTCAGCTTCTCTTTCCAACCCCACTCTCATCCCAGACATGCCAGGGAAGCTCCAAGGCATCTCAGAACACAGCTCTTCAGAGACCTGCTAGGACTGAAGCAGTCAGCCAGCCAAAAATATGACACTCAGCCCAACCCTTGTGATTCCAAGAAGGGGCACTTCCCTCGGATCTCACAAGCCGGATCTCACAGGCCGATGGGTATGAGGCTCTCAGAAGCCTCTGAAGTGTCAGGGGCCCTAGAAGCAGCCCAAGGCACTGCCCCACACCTGGCTTGTTCCTCACACCAGGAAGAGTCTCTCCTGGCTGCCTCAGGCCTGCATTCAGCCACAGGTGGCAGGTTCTAGAGGCCCTGAGCACCAGGCAGCAATTATGTCTCTGGGTACCACCTACCTACTACACAGAGCTTTTCTTTTTCTGTCCTTTCTCTTTCTCTCTCCCCCTCCCTGTTTGTTTTTTCTGTTTTGTTTGTTTTGGTAGTACTGGAAACTGAACCCAAAAAGCCTTTGCACTGAGTTACATCCCCAGCCCTTTTTATTTTCTTTTCTTTTGAGACAGGGTCTTGCTAAATTCCCCAGGCTGGATTCAAACTTTTGATCCTCCTGCCTCAGCATCCCAGAGTTCTGGGATTAAAGGCATGTGCCACCACGCCCAGCTACCCAGAGGGCTAACACTTTTTCACATGCTCCCACTCAGATAATTTAAATTTGAGGTCAAAGCCTGAGGCAGGGCAGAGGAGTGGGACAAGCAATGCCCAGAGACTCAGGAGACCCCGAAGTTCCCGCTCCAGCTCTGCAAGGAAATCATCAATAATCCTAGGGAGTGCACGTTTCCTTCAAAAGGAGAGAAAGGGGGAGAACCCACCTGGATCTGGCTAAAAGTAGGGAGGAAAAGCTCTAAAATTTAAAAAGAGTTAGAGTGAATTTAAGTAAATATTGTCCAAGAAATACCACTATAGAGATTATCTGAAAATTAGTATTTTATGGCTCCCATTCAAAACTTTTAAAATGCTATTTCATCAATTCCCAGAAGTTTAAACTAAATTAAGCAGTTGTCTACATGACACTAAAACTTCTGCACAGCAAACAGCAGAATCGGTTGCCGCGTTTACTATTACACAGGTGCAATGTGAGAATTTTGATGGCAGCTAAGTGAAAAAAGTAGCAGAGTTTCTCAAACACATGCTGCAGTCTTAATCTGTTTTTTTTATTACTACAAGAAAATATCTGAGGCAGGCTACTTTATAAAAGAGGTTTATCTGGCTCCCAGTTCTGGAGGTACAAGGTCTAAGGGCCTCATATGGTGATGGCCTTCTCGCTGGCAGCATCTCAAAGTAGCACAGAGCATCAGACCACAAGCGATTGGGAGCACACATATGAACGTCTGTATTTATTTGGTCTCTCTCCCTCTTACAGTTAAACCCCCAGGATCCAGTCAGAGGGGCCCCAAGCTCCACCCTAATAGCCTTATCTAATCCTAATCACTTTCCACTGTAAAACCACACCTCTAAACAACACAATAGCTGAATTCCCACTGTTTTACTTCCTTCAAATGGGATTCACTTTAAACCATATCTTGCAGCAATAATAGGCTCTCTGGCATTAGCTGCAACTACCTGAGATCTTTCTTACCATATCACAGTTACTTTTAAAATGCAGACTGCAAATGGTTTTAAGCAGTATTTAAATTAGTAATATTGTTTGCTAAGAAGTAAAATATGAACAGCAGAAAGTTACAGTTCTACTTCACTTTTTCTTAGCAGTCAAAATAATATTGTATGATCCTACTCACATGAGGGATACATGAAAGTAGTCAAATTTATAAATAGGAAGTAGAATGGTAGTTTTCAATGGGCACAAGGGGGTGAGTAATGGAGAGTTATTTTCAATGGGTACAAAGTTTCAATTGTGCAAAATGACCAAAGTTCTGCAGGTAAATGTAGAGGATGGTGGCACAACGATATGAATGTACCTCATGTAATGGACCTGTACACTTAAAAATGGGTAAAATCACAAATTGCATTCTGCTTTACCATGATAAAATTAAAAATTCATGGTACAAAGAATTTGAGAAAATTCCACCCATTTACTTAATCTTTTCTACAAATTACAGATTTCCACTATTCTATTTTAGTGGAAGGTAAGTGCTCTAAGGATCATGGCTTAAAATATACGTATTGATAAAACAGCATGTTCTTGAAATGATGCATATAAAGTCACATAAATATTTTTGTAAGCAAACAACTGTTGGTATTAAGTATCAGAAACTCTGATATATGTATGTGTGTGTGTGAAAAGTATCCCACCATAAAAATGACAAGTTTTGGGGATGGGGATTTGGCTCAGTGGTTAGAGTCCCTGCCTTGCAAGCACAAGGCCCTGAGTTCGATACCCAAGCATCAAAAAAAAAAAAAAAAAAAAAAGATAAGTTTCATATATCACTGTAAAAATACAATAATATCTACTAAAAGCTTAAATCAACTTTGTCTTACTCATTTACCAGTCTATTTTTTTTAAAGAAATTGATTCTAGGACCCTATTTGCAATTAAAAGGTTTGTGCTACAAGTATATTTACTTTCAAAATGCTTTTCTAGGAGTTGGGGGTTTAGCTTTAGTGGGAGAGCACTTGTCTAGTTAAGTAAAAGGCTCTGAGTACGATCCTCAGCACCCAAAAAAAAAAAAATGCTTTTCTAGACTATTCTAAGTAATTATTGAACAGTCCATAAACTATCTCTTCCATAACAGGAAATATATGGTAATTAATGCTGTCTTAACATATTAGATATCATAAATGTGTGCTTCATATCTTTAATAATATACCTTAATATCAGATATCATAAACAAGTGCTTCATTCTTTAATAATATACTTTAATATTTTGTAAATTTAAAATGTTACATGAATTTTTACTTCCTAAAAAATTTAATGACTTATGTATTTTTCTATATTTTATTCTCCTTGAAATGAAAAGCTGAAGTTCAAGCAATTCACAAGTTATAAACTTGTCATAATCCAGAAATTTATTTGCAAACAGTTAATTTGCAATTTAGAATACACTATAGCATAGAAAATGGAATAAATGTTGGTTAGTTTTCCAACAAAGCACAAGTAAGTCTGGAAACCACAAAGCTGAGGTGTACAATGTAGTTATCAAGTACAGTATTCTACTCACCAATCCCTCAGGAGATACCTGTACTTTATATTAACAGCACTGCAAATTAACATACCAATTTTCTTAATCCCCTAAACCTAAAATTCAAAGCAACATTATACTGAGTTTCTCCCTTGCTAGAAGTCCAAGTTCTCCAACTGTTAAGAAATCCACTTAGTTCTGGATCAAGGCAACCAATGGATTCTCTGGGCATATACCTCTAGGGAGAGAAATGTGGTCCAAACATGTTCTCCTGTCTACCGAGCCAGACACAAGCCCAATCTGACAGAATTTTTCTGCTTTCTTGGGTAAAACAAGGAGCAAAACTAACTGTCTACACAGATTTATTAACAGAAAGTCCCAAATATAAATACTAAACTATGATTCTTAATCAGAAGCAAACATTAGAATCAACAGGGAAGCATTTCTAAAAATTCACATACCCAGTCCTGTGTTAAGTGAATGAATCTCTTGAAGACTTGTACCATATATATATTTTGAAAAACCAACACGAGTTATTTGGATGTATCTACTAAGTTAAGAACTTCTTCTTTTGAAGACTTTACCTCTTAAGCAAGTATGTAATAACCACATATGCCTATAAAAAGCAAACAGAAATCTAGATTCTTGGTGACAGTCACATGTCCCTGAAATAACAGGCACAAATTCCACCCATCTTGCTCCAAAATAACTCAAAACCAAAAAGCACGTAATGGCACTCCACAAAAAGCCACAATGAAAGGTTACTGCAATCTGATGCTCTTCTTATCTTGGAGAAAGCCAGGTTATTCCATATAAACTCTAAAGTCTGTGACTCCCAGAAGCATCTGTCACTACAGGGGTCATGTAGGATTTGCCAGGGTCTTATCAACTGAAAATAAAATCCAAGAAATTTCCACCCGTGTCCCTGGTTCCGGCAGTTACGAAAAAGAGGGTAACGTCATTGTGCACAAGTCAAATTATTTTGGCAAACCCTAGTTAAAACTGCAACTCTGCCTGCTTCTGAGCAGCTGGAGGTAGCTACAGCAAATAAATAAGCAAATAAACACACATTTCACATGAAAACAACACTCCTGACAAAATAGTGTCCTATGACAATCACTCTCCCACTCTACAAAGTTACCATCTCATCTTATACATAAGAGTTAATGTTACCAGGCATGGTGGCACATGTCTATATTCCCAGCACTCAAGAAGGCTGAGCCAGAACAATCACAAATTCAAGTCCAGCCTAAGCAACCTAGCAAGACTCTGTCTCAAAAAAAAAAAAAAAAAAAAAAAAAAAAAAAAAAAAAAAAAGGCGATGTAGCTCAGTGCAAAGGCTCCCTAAATTTAATCCCCAGTACGGGGGGGGGGGGGTTGGAGAAAATAGAATCACAGGACTGGGACTACTATTCTTATATAAGCCTATTTATAAAACTGATCGTTGGCTAGCTTTTGGGAACCTAGATTTTGAGAGTGATACCGTAATCCTAAGTGGTAAGAAGGGCTCAATGCACCTAAACTACATGTGCAAATAATATGGTCTATGCTGATTAACCCTTTCCTTCTAGGGGGTCTGAAATTTCAACAGGCCTTAGGCAGAGGGTGCCTAGGTAAAAACACAGCAAAAACCTTGGGCTGTGAGTTTCTAGTGAGTGTTCCCAATAAGCAATACTTCACGTATTGTTACTGCTGAAGGATTAAGCACATGCTATACAACTCCAATGGGAAAGAACTCTTGGAAGAATACCCTTGGTTTCCTCTGGACTTCAACTCTATAAGCTCTTTTCTCTTTGGTGATTCTGCTCTGTAGCTTTTCACTATAACAAATACTAACCATAAACAGGATTATATGCTAAGTCCTGTCAGCCCTCCTATAAATCTCCCAACCTGAGGTTGGTCTGGAGAACCTGTGACATACCCGTCCTCTCCTCTTCTCATTAATTTTCTATTAATCTTATTACTTCTTATCACTCTCAGCTGATTACTTTGTTTCAAACTTCAACAACATAATAGAAACAATCAGAAACAAATGGCTGTATCTTACCACCATCAAATATACTCACCTACTTAAAAAAAGTACCTTGGTCCAATCAAAGCCCAATCCCTACATTTGTTGCCTCTTTTCTACATCATCAGATTTTTTTCTCCTCATTGGATCATTCTCATCCCCAATGTTTAGTAACTTTCCCTAACTCCATAGCTTCTTCAACTACCAAAAAATTTCTTCCCTGCTCATTACAGTAAAACTTCTTTAAAGAATCATCTATAATTATGATTTCCACTTTGCTACCATTGTTTCTCCATCTGCCTCCATTTGGGCTTTCGCCTTCATCTGAGCCATTATTTCAAAATGTGATGTTCTTTTCTTCTGAAACTTTTATTTTGGCTTCCTTGATAACACACTCTCCTATTTTTCTTCTGCCTCACTTGCCACTCCCCTCATCTGGCTCCTCAACTTTTCAAGCTCTAAATTTTAGATGCTTCAAGAATCAGTCCTCGGCCCTTTTCTCTTTCCTGTAACATTTTCTCTAAGAAATCTCACCCAATCCCAGGGTTTTACCTATAAGCTAATGAGTCCAAAATTTGCATCCCCAGTCCAAACCTCTCCAATAACTAACATATTTCCAAACTAACACAACAACTCTCAACTATCCCAAACTTCATACAGGCAAATTAGAAAGTACTCTTGATCCTTACCCACCCCGGAGTCCTTCCCATTACAGTAATCCTCTCAGTAATGGCAGCATAATTGAATTTCTGTAATTAAGAGTGTGAGCTTTAAAATCAGATTAAATGATGTGGATCTTGACACCATCATTTATTTATCTATGAGACTACAGACCTGTGCCTCAGTTTTCTCATCTATAGAATAGGAACAATGTTGCCTTCTTAAGAAGGTTGTAATGACTAAGTAAGATGTGCTTTTAAATTGTTCAGACAGTGCTTGGCACACAAAAAATATTCCATAAATATCACCTGTTGTTATTCATATTCATATTCTGGCTGTTAGGGCCGGAAACATGGAGTCTATCCTTGATTCCATCCTTTCCTTCGATGCAAACATCTGATCCATGTGCAACTCTTGTGAGTTCGCCTATAAAACATATCACAAATCTCCCACTGCTCACCTACTGCCCCAACTAAAGGCACCATTATCTCCCACTTGAACTACTCTAAAACTTATAAATAGCATGAGTCTATTCAGGTGGCAACCACCATCATCCTTTTAAATTCAACTAATATTTTCCGTTGGCTCATTCTGAAAAAGGAGGTCAAAGAGGAAATCACAAAATGGAAAGAAATACCCTGTTCCTGGATGGGCAGAGCCAATATAGTCAAAATGGTCTTAATTCCCAAAGTGATACACAGATTTAACACAATCCCAATCAAAATACCAATAATATTCCTCATGGATCTACAGAAAACAATCCAAAAATTCATACAGAACCAGAAGAGACCCAGAATAGCAAAAACAAACCTGAGTAATAAGAGGAAGGCATAAGGCACCACAATCCTAAATTTGAAATTATATTAAAAGCTACAGTGATAAAAACAGAATGGCACTGGCACAAAAACATACATACAGATCGATGGAATAGAACCGAGGACATAGAAACAATCCCAGGTACATTTAGCTACTTGATCTTTCACAAAGGGGCCAAAAATATACAGTGGAAGAAAAATAACCTCTTTAATAAAAATGGCTATCCACATAGAGAAGATTGAATTTAAACCCACATATCTCACCATGCACTAAAGTAATATCAAAATGGATTAAATGTCTAAATGTTAAACAATCTGTTGGAAGATAAAATAGGTACAATTCTTGAAGATGTAGGCAAGGACCTTCTGAACACAAACCCAATGGCACAAGAAATACAGTAGTACCTCAGTTCACAAACTCAATTTTCTCCACAATTCTGAACCTCATTCAACTCAAGAACAGAATTGTGGAAAGAATCAATTTCTTGAGCTGAGGTACCACTTAGTCTCAAGAATGAACAAATGATATCATAGCAAATTAAAAACCTTCTGCACAGCAAATGTAACAACCAACAGAGCAAAGAGACAAGCTACAGAATGGAAAAAAATTTTGCCAGGTAGTCCTTGGTCAGAAGACTATTATCTAGAATACATGAAGAATTCAAGGAGGAAGGATCCCATCTGCCACAGGCATCAAACTTCCAACTGCTAGCAGGCTCTACATGTTGGTTCCTCTCAGCACAGTGCCACATAAACAACTATCAAACAATTAACCTGACTGAGGAAGAAGCCAACACCTCAGGAAAGAGGTAAGCCTGACAAGAGTCGGCTGCTTCAGGAAGAAACAAGTGAGCCAACAGCATGAGCCCTAAACAAAAGCCCACAGCTGGTGTAAACTACCAAAAAAAAAAAGTGTGAAGCTTTATCCTAAGAGTGACATCTTCACGGTGGACTAGAGATGGAGAAGAAATCTACTGCAGTGCCCACCAAACTGCTAGAGAATTTAATTAGGTGCCATTTTGAGAAGGGGTTAACAGCATGGGACTTAAGTCACAAAACCTTACACTACGGCTTCACATCAGGACTAGACTGTTACCCTACCATACGACTGGGACAGAGACGGCCAGGGGAAACAGACTGGGAGGGGAGAGGGGTAGACACAGATCTGGCATTATCATTTAAATCTAGAAACTGTCTTATTTCTTCCTTAATTTCTTCTGTGACCCATAGATTTTTCAAATGCGTTGTTTACTTTCCATGTTTGCATAGTTTTTATTTTATTTTTTGCTACTGGTTTCTAGTTTCACTGCACTGTGATCTGATAATACGCTTGGTAAAATTTCACTTCTTTTGCATTTGCTGAGGAATCCTTCATGCACTAGTATGTGGTCTATTTTGGACAAAGTACCACATGCAGACGAAAATAATGTGTGTTCTGTTGTTGGGTGAACACTCTGTATATATCAAGTTCATTTGTTCAAAAGTTTGGTTCAACTCTATTTGTTAATTTTTTGTCCGGCTGATTCATTTGTGAGAGTCAAGTATTGAGATCCTCCATTGTGTAATTGTACTGACATTTATCTGATCTTGTTTCTACAACAGCCAGCTCTGAAGCTGAATGAAGAATGGTTTGTTGCATACATGTTTACAATTGTTATCTCTTCCTGCTAAATGAATCCACCAATATGCAATGTTCTTGTCCACCTCCCCTGATTTGCCCTGGCTTGAAATCCACTCTGTCTGAAAATAGGATAGCTACTCCTGCTTCATGTTGGTCCCCACTGTGTGGAACACTGCCCTCCATTCTTTAACCTTTTGTCTATGAATTTCTTTTTGTACCAAATGTGTTTCTTGTATACAGCACAATGTTAGATCCTACCTCCTGATCCACTCTGTTAATGTGTCAACTGGCAAGCAGAGCCTATCCACACTGATAGTTGTGTTATGTATTGACTTATTCCTGTGTTTGCGTCAATGTCCTGTTGCTGTTCTGCCTTCTCTCCCCTCCACTTAAATGCTGGCCATACTTAATGCATTCATTTCACAAGACCTTTTGGCATTGTTAGCTTCACTGTCTCCATCTAGGACATCCTCGAGAATCTTCTGGAGTCTTGGTCTGGTGGTCATGAGCCTCTTCAGGCTTTTTCATCATCTCTCCCCCAACCTTAAAAGATAATTTTGCAGTGTATAACAGTCCAAGTTGGAAGCTGTCCTCTTCAAGAGCTTAAACACTTCATTCCATGCTTTCTCTGCCTTCAAGATTTGTGCTGAGAAATCTGTTGCAACTCTAACAGGTCTTCCTTAATAGGTGATTCAATGCTTTTCCCCAACAGCCCCTAAGATTCTGTTCCTGAGCTGTACCACTGACATTTTAATTATTATGTGGCATGGAGTGGATTCCCTCCAATCATGGCCACTCAAGATTCCACACGTTCCACCCAACTGCATTTAAATTTTTCATGTCTCAAAAGTTTTCTGCCAGTACTTGTGTAAACAGGTTTTTTATGCCCTTTGTGCTGTCTTGTAATTTTCTGCTAATTCCAATTACTCTTATGTTAATCTTCTTTGAGTTATCTAGCAGCTGTTAGATCCATTTCTCATGTTTCCTTATTAAGGTATCTTTCATTAACTGATCATGGACCATGGTCCTGTCCTTTAGGTCTGACACTGTCTTAATACTGGTTGCTTCTGCTGCCCATACTTTGAATCATGTTTTCAATCTCCTGGATTTCTCTTTGGAACTTTGTTATGGACTCCTATTCTTCTCTATGCGGGGCATTCATGTTTTGTATCTCTTGGACTCAGTGATCATTTGTTTAATTACAGTCATTATGTGATTAGTCATATCTTCTTTATATTCACCTGGCACCTCATAGAACTGTTTTACCTCCACTGGTACCATTTCAGACTTATCTGCTGTGTAGCTTATGACTTCCCCCTCCTCAGTTCCCCCTGTACCAATTTTGAGGAAGTTGGGAGTTTGGGGAGGTATCCTGTTGCCTTGTCTTTTCACATTTCTGTTGTTTGTGTTTTGTGCTGGGGTTTGCAAATTCTTTGGACTAGTGCCCCATTCTTCAGGAGTGAGTTACAGTATTGTTTATGACCCCACAAGCAATCCAGGTATATAATGATATAGAGAGAAAACCAATTGCTGGCCACTACTATGTTACCTTCTCTATGGTAGTAAATTCAGGAACAACAATGGCATCAAATGTCAACTGGATATGGACAAACTCTAGGAACCACTCATGAATAGTCCTTTATCAAAACAAAGAGGATTCTGATTTTAGTGAGGACTATTAGGCACCCCTTATATTGACCTATAGTAATTCAGAGGACTGATTTCAGCTGGATATTGGCAGTAGTGTCAGAGTTCAACTCTACTGCTAGACTACATGGCTTCTTCTTCAGGACTGTCCCCTCTGACGATTACTCCCACTGGATATAACCCTGTAATCTTCCTGGTCTGAGCCCAGGCCTCCCAAAGGATCCCAGGAGACCCCTATTTAGCTCTTACCCTCTCCAAGCCTATCTCCCAAGGCTGTCTCTCACCCAATCTCTGTGAAAGAACGTCACTTCAGTCCTGAAGCAAAACTCTCCACCTGAGCAGTGATCTCTTCTTTGACTGAGTCAGTCTGCTGGTTGTCAATTCTGTTGCTTTGTGCCGTGGAGAACCCAGCAACTAGAAGCAGGGTCCCAGGTTTCCCAGTCCTGGCTCCAGCGTGGGCCCAGCAGGAGGTGGCGGTGGGTAGGGGCAGGGCACACACTTCCAGGTCCTCCTGGGTCCAATGTGGGGCTTCAGCAGGCAGCAGTATCAGCTGGGGGCAGGCCATGCATTTCGCAGGTCCTCCTGGGTCCAGTGCTGGGCTCCAGCCCCAATCCATGATTCTAACCTGATTTCCCAGTATGCCTTCATTCCCCACAAGTTCTCTGCTCCAAGCAAATGCCCTTTAACTTTCCTGCCTCTCCACCTTTCTTCTGTTCTCCTTCATTTAAAATACCCTCATTCTAACTCTATTGCACAGAACACTATCTGCACATGGGTCAGCTCAAATGTCATCTCCACGTTTGACCCTTTTCTACACCTCACTCTCCAAAAGTAAACTAACGCCTCGGCCTCTTTTATTACACTTAATTCCATTTAATTCATTGAGGGGAGGAACAACATGTTGTTCATCTTTCCTACACTCATCACACATGTTATTGTTCATAATAAATATTAAATTGATTTTAAAAAGTACTTCTTACCACATCTTCTAAAGTTAATGCCATCATTAAAGATATAATGGAATTAATTTGTGCTAGAGATATGAGATGATCGTGGCATGACATATATTAAAAAGATAATAACCCAAGATTCATATTGATGGCCAAATGAGCATTATAAACAAATTTTACAGGCATTCAGAGGCAGGATAAGCCAACAAAAAAATGGAAAGGCTGATAAAGATACCATTTTAATGACCATATGTTATTTTAAAATTAAAATTTAATCATAACGTATCTATAATGAATCACTTTCTTTCTTCTACATAGTTACACTGACCCAGAATCTCTAAATCAAAAGTATATTATAAGAGAAGGCATCACTTAAAGGAGGTCAAGGAAGGCACCAATAATTTGCTATTAGTAATAATTTGCTAATACTAATAATGCTATGGTACTAATAATTTCTAATAAAAATGCTATAAATAAACTGTAAAACCACAATGACAACTGTAGTCAAAATTACTTGTGGCCTACCCAGAACCCATACTCCCCTTCTAAAAAGAATCCTACTTTTGTCAAGATAACAGTATTTCTCTCACATAGTCCATGTGCCTCAACATCACCACCAACACAATGACTGATTCAGGAACAGACATGGGATCTAATTCTAGCCATTTGAGACCAGAGGGGAAAGATTTTCTGGGTATTCCTGTCAGAAATCTTGTTCCTCCTCAGAGAGCTAAGGAAAGCGCTTCTCTCTCTCTTTCCCAATTGAACAAGGAGGCATGGTGTTCAAGGGTGATCCTACAACTTTAAGGGAGTGTTAAAAAGTCTACACTACAGCAGTAGTGACACTCACAAAACTTGGACATTCAACTCAACAACATTGTTGAGCCATTAAACCAAGAGGCTCTTGATAGGTTAGCTAATAGAACTTTCATATTTTTAAACCAATCTGCACTGTATTTTCAGTTACTTTCAACCAAAAGCACCCAATCAATACTCCATTTACACTGTGTAATCAACCACCTTTTCAAATTATTGTACTACATAATTTTAATGTTTCCTTTTATTTTAACCAATAAAGTCAACACTTGTACCATGAGAAATATGACCTGTTTCTGTTGCAGAATCATAAATTCAAAAAAGACAGTACAGTGCCAGGATGATGGCACATGCCTGTAATCCCAGCACTTGGGAGGCTGAAGCAGGAGGATTGTTGCAAGTTTGAGGCCAGCCTGTGCTACATGGTGAGTTCAAGGCCAGCCTAAACTACATAGTAAGATCCTGTCTCTAAAAACAAAATTAAAAAACTATATATATATGTAAAATGTATGTTCACAAAATTCCTTTTAAGCTCATTTTAAAGAAAATTTTAAAATAACAAATAGCCCTGAGATTTATAACAGATCTATTATAATTTTTAAAGTATGATTATTTAAAAGAAGAAAATTTAAAGCTGAGATGATTTGTTTAAACTTCAAATGAAAACTCAATTTCACAAAATGGTCCCCTCTATTTAGAGACACAAGCTTCCAACTTGGTGAACAATCCTGGTACAGGAGGGTGTGTCCCAGAAGGCGTGGAAGCTCCACAAACCCGGCCCTACCCCCACACCTTTCCTATACAGTACAATACTTCTCTTCCATTTGTCTATTCCTAATTACTGCACTGTACCCTTTAAAATAAAGTGGTTATGATGGACCCAAACTTCTAGAACAAAAACCTGCTTCTTTTTGGAAAGAAATATTTGAAGTTATAAACACTTGCTGCTTTCTGGTTAATGAAAGCCAAGGATCATCTAACATAAACAGAGGGTCCACAGATAAAGAAACAACTTAGTTAACGTATCGAACTCTCTCTCTAATATGCTAGAGTAGATTAATATATGACTTCACATTCTGGAGGCTGGTAACTTCCTGAAATGAACAACCTCAGGGCAGAATAAACAAAAATGGAGAGAAACTGTTAAGTAGAGTGAAAGCCCTTCTGTGAAATGAAAATAAACTAAAATTTTTGTTGTCACTCCTTTGTAACATTTTCTGGGTTTTTCCAAATAAAAAATTCAGATACAATTTCAGCCATATGCAGAGACTCTTAGAAGGAAAATAAAACTTTCCAGATGTGGTGGCACAGGCCTGCAATTCCAACACTCAGGAGGCTGAGGCAGGAGGATTGCAGCAAGTTCAAGGCCAGTCTAAGGTACAATAGTGAGTTCAAGGTAAGCCTAAACTACAAGACTCTCTCAAAAAAAGGTAAAAAGTAAAAATTTTTTTAAATTTAAAAATTTAAAACTAAAAATTTAAAAACCTGACTTTTTAAGTTATTTTTAAAATTCATATAGCTTTACCAGAAAATTCTTAGCACTACAGTTTTTTAAAATCTAAATGATTTCAGCTATCTGTGAAAAAAGTAACACTTTCGCAAAAATCATCTGTATATGTGAGAATTGAAATGTATACTAGAAACACTGCTGCAAAGGAAATAGTATTAATGCTGGGGCAAAAATCCCTCTGTTATTTCCAAGTACAAGTTATAGTACATCATTTCCTTTTAATTCTTTTTTTCAAATAGGATGAAGTTGTACTTTTTTGGTATCATACTCTATTATAAATATTTCTTCCTAATTCTAAGTAATTACTTTGAGCAATAGGTATATATTACTAGGCACTCTGGTTAGTACTTGCTTTAAGTTATTTTGATTCTTAGTAAACGCATTAACTCTAGAAATTCAAATGATTATTCATTTATGATGTAACTATTTTAGGGCTGGGGACGTAGCACAGTGATAGAGTGTTTGCCAGCATGCACTACGCTCTGGTTTCAATTCCTGGCATTGCAGAGGGGAAAAAAAAAAAAGAAATGCGAGGACGACCTAAGAAAGAATTTTATTTATGGTTTCACATCTTAAATGTTTTCTCTTTCCCCTGTAGCTAAAATGTAAAGTAAACAGAAATTTCAAAGTAAGCAATCACCAACAAAATATTAAGTGATCACAACAATCTAGAAAATAGAATAAAACTAACCTTGAGCAACAGGATAGTCAATAAAGCAATTAAGTGACTTCTGGTATAAGGAAACAAAGGATTGCAGTGTGTTTTTCATTATACATCTCAGTGTAAATATTCTTGATGTTCAAATTAGTTATCCTCTGAAAACCTGATTCAAGAATAGTTAGAAAGCTAATTTTCCCATTCAGTGCTACTGCTCAGCAATTCCTTGAATAGAACTTCTCTTAACCTTGCCCTAAACAGAAATGAAGGGGATAGTTAACCGATCAGATTTCAAAACTTTTTCTATGAAAAGTTAAAATTCATTACAACGATTTCCTTTAGTATTAAGGAATTTCTTTGCATTTACAAGGTAAGGATGAATTTGGATTTTGCTGTAGCTGCTGCTGTTGTATTTGTGGTACTTAGGATTAAATTCCCAGCTTTGTATTGAGCAGCATCCCAGATCTAAACTGTCCAGGTGGGGGTGGAACTTGCCATCCTATTGCCCAGCCTACTAGAGCACTGGGATGACAGGTGTGCACCACCACACCTGGCCTTGGCAGTTCTGTATATTCATTCACCTCAGGTATTAATGAAGTCTCTCCCAGATCCTCTAAGCTTGATGCAAAGCTGTCATTCTGTTTTCTTCCTTCGCCATTATCCTAGGAAATCCTTTCTTTCCTCTCATGTACTGAATCTCCTGCTTCCTTCCTATTTATACCCTATACAGCATTTCTTCATCTTAATGTATTCCTTTGTCATGTAGCAGAAAGCAGGACAATCAATTCATCCCAGTCTGACTGCTTTTAGTACCAAAAGTTCTGTAACTCAGGAAAACTCCTTAGTCCCAAGTAAACCAAGCTAATTTAGGTTAACCATATTTGGAGAGGTTTCAAAATGTAAATTTTTTTTGAAGACTTGCATGTCTAAAAATATGCTTATTCCACCTTCATATTT
>PVJO010025247.1:0-23058 GCA_004026905.1 Hystrix cristata | reverse complement strand
GTATCTCGGCGCTCACTCCTGTCTAGACACACTGGCTTCCCCGTCCTTTCCCTAACTTGTCAGGCACACTGACCTCTGGACCTTTGCCCGGGCTGTGCAATGCTCTCCCCAGGGTCTGCAGAGCATACTCTTCAAGCATTTGCTTGTGTGTTGCTCCTCAATGAAGCCTTCTCTGGCCCTGACTCCACTCTCGGCAATCCCTTTTGTCCCCAACACATGCATCATTTTTTTCTGTAATTGCTCCTGGAGAGCAAGCTCTGCAAGAGCAGGTGCTTTGTCACCTGCACTCATGGTTGCACCCCCAGACACTACCACAGTAGCCCTTTCTCCAGAGTTGTGCAAATTTTCTCCTGAAAACAGCACAGCAGGGAGAGGGTCGAAAGAAGAGAAGTATAATCGTCATACCAGGTCACATTTGCATTCTGTAGGCAAGGTCCTCGGAGAACCAAAATAACAGGAAACAAGAAGAGCAGCCTTCAAAAACGAAGCAAAATTAGATAGATACTTTCAGAAAACTAGCATCAGGTCATTTATGGTTCTCCAGATAAGAACAAGGAAACGGTGTTTCTTCCTCATCAGCTTCAGGAGGGAGAACGCCGTACCTGATGGTGGCAGCAGTGAGAAAGGCGGCATGTGTGCCCCACGGCCTAGCTAGGAGAAGCGGCAGGCAACCACGCCCTGGTGAGCAAAGTGGAAAGTGACAGACAAGAGAAGCAGCCTCGTGCTTTAATTCAGGCACGCATCCCCACCCCGACACCTCCTTCGAGTGTCAGGCACTATGTTAGACCCTGTGATGCAAACATGAAGTGTCAAATAAACCAACATTAAGTAACCAAATGTGTTGAATACTCTAAGAGAAGTTGCGGCAGCTTCTAAGAGGCCCCCTACACTGACTTGGACCCTCAAAGCGCTTCCAGCAGAAGCAAGCAGGATGACTAAAACGCCAATCAGGGGCTCGGCCTGCAGATATCTCACTGCAGTCCACGCCCAAGCTGGCAACCTGGAAGACAGTGCAGGGTCACCCTCAGCTTTGACCTGGGTCCGTCACTCTCCTCACTGGACAGTGGCGGCACTGGTCCTCTTCAGTTCCCTAACGACCCTCCAGCCCACCCGCCACACAGTTTTCTTGCCCTGTCTTGCATCCCTTGCCTTTATCTTCCTCACCAACCTTGGTGCAATGGTTTCTTCAAACCTTTCTCTTCTCAATTTAAGCATCACCCCTCTCAGGGCAGCTTTCCTAAACACATTTTAAATAGGTTCCCAACCCATTCAAAAACAGACAAATGAACTGCTGCTTCTTAAAGGAAGAAGTACAAAGGGCCAATAAATACACAAAAAATGTTCATCATCTTTAGCCATAAGGGAAATGCAAATCAAAACAACTCTAAAATTCCATCTTACTCCTGTCAGAATGGCTATCATTAAAAACACAAAAAACAAAAACTGGAGAGGGTGTGGGGAAAAGAATACTTCTACATTATTGTAGAATGTAAACTAGTACAACCATTATGGAAATCAGTATGGGCATCCTTCAAAATACTAAAAATCGAAATTCATTTGACCCAGCTATACCTCTCTTAGGTATACTGTATTCCCAAAAGAGTTAAAGACATCATACCCAAGTTTATAGCCATGTAATTCACCATAGCTAAACTCTGGAAATAGCCTACATGCCCATGAACACATGAAGAGAAAAAGAAAACGTGGTATACACACAATGGAATTTCGTCCAACCATAAAGAAGAATGAATTCAAGTCATCTGTAGGAAAACTGACAAACCTTGAGATCATACATTAAGTGAAGTAAGTCAGACACAGAAACCACATGGATTCTCTTATAAGAAAAACTCAATTATAAATAAAGAGTAAAATAAAGGCTGACTTATTGGAGATGGAGAAGACGACTGGAAGAGAGGGGAGTGGGGAGGGAGAGAGGGAATGGGGATATGTTGTATGTATGCACCAATTCCCTAAAACAAATGTAGATATCACATATTGCAAGCATATACCAATAATAAAAAAGAAAGAGGAAGTTCTTATTGTTATTCATACAGAGCACTCTGTCCTGTCCTATCATAGCTTCTACAGCAATTTATAATTAAGGATTAAATCCTTTGTTCACAGCACAGGATAAATGCCACAAAAACATGAGCTACCTCTGACTGGCCATTTGTACTTAATGTGCCTAGCACCACTTTCAGCATCAAGTAGGAGTAAAAAAAGTATTTGCTGAATAGCTGGTGGAATGATGAAAAGCAAAGAAGGGAGGGAGGGCTTGAAAATACAGCGACACTAAGAAAGAACCAACTAATTCTCCCCAGAGACAGGACAATAAAGCCCTAAGTGGTTTTGCAAAAGAGGATCATTTTGACCTATTTTCACCAATGATTTAAAGTCAAGGGCTTAATCACCAATGTGCTAGATGATATTGGGCACAGGGGGGATTTAAAAATGGTTGATCACAATGCCTCCCCTCAATGATCTTAATTGTGTGGGCAAGACTGACTTACATGAATAGGGAAAAATAATAAAAGCACAACAAAGAGTTCCATTAAACAGAATAAAGCTCCACAACATAGGCTGGAGAAATAAATCACACAGCAGCCAGGAAGGGATGACAGACGGTACCAGGGGAAGCAGCAGCTAGAGTTTGCCTTGGAGAATTACAGAAGCACCTGCCCCGGGGCTGGGGAGAGCCTTACATACACTAACTCCTTCAATCCCTTCAACCATCCTAGACATAGATCTCAATTACTATCTTCATTTTACCAATTAAGCAAGATCACACAGCTGATTAGCAGAAAAGCAGGGACTCAAATCCAGGCAATTGTACCTCAAAGAAAGATGCCCAACAACGTTTGTTAAATGACCATCCCTAATTTTTATTCCCCCTCAAATTGATCCTGAGTGTGTTTTTAATTCAATAGGCACACGAGCTCATAATTTTAGAGATAAAATGAGCCTTTTATGCAGCAAGTCCGTCCACTGATGCAAGATGGCACCTATCCTCCAAAAATAGGCACTGTCAATTGTTTGAATTTGGTCTCTACAGAAATGAAGAGTTGAAGAAAAATCATTGTACTTGTCATAACTCACTTTACTTCACATGCTTCATCTTCAACTTTCACTGAATGCCTACCAAATGAAAGAAAGGTAAGAAAAACATAATAAATATATTGTATTGCTTTCTTTAAAACTGTCCAAAGATCAGCAATTCAGAATGCCCACGAAATCACCTCACCCTGCAATGAGGACATTCTGATACTTCTACAAAAAAAAAAAAAATCCTCCAGAAGGGGTCAAAGACAGAGCTACTGCTTTGTACTGAGCAGGGTTTTCATTTGGCATTTTGAGTATTATTCCCAGGGAAGCCACAAGGAAGAAAAAGTAAATACATTTTACATCCAGCAAAATTGGCAATTAGAGGCCAGTGCAGCAAAGTATTTTTAAAGTATCTGATCTTTGCCATTCATCTCAATCTAAAAAGAATTTCAGGTGCAAATATAATCATGCTAGCTTTATGCAGAATATGATGAGCCTCATGAATAAGTTATTAGAGAGACATGGAAGAGGTATAAGGGCATTAAACAAAATTATTTAATAAACTAATAATCATGTCAGAAAGCATACCTGCTATTTGTAACAATCAAGACAATAACCGGGAGTGTTTAAGGTTAAAACACAAAGCATGAGCAACATCTTAGTAATTCACTGCACTTGACATTTTAAGGAGACACTATTTTGCATTAACATGTACTTTTTATGGAGAAACATACCACTTAGGTTTGTAAATCGAAAAAGACTGACATTATAAGAACTTAGTCTTAAATCACTTTCTACATTTATTACCCTGCTTGTGTCATCTAATGTGGTCATTTACAAATTGCTTTAACAAATAAGAACTTCTGTCAATTACTCAATTCTTGCCATATTGAGACCAAGATTGCCATCTAGTGAATTTCATTATAACATTTTATTTACTGGTCAGTGGCCAACTTTGATTTTCTGTCTTAAGCATGAAATTTGATTAATACAAGTCATATCTATATCATCAATATTAATGTTTCCTAAATACTTATTAATACCTTTATACAACAAGGAAATGTCTACAGTCATGAGAAATGCACCGAATTAAAACAGGACAATGCTAAAGAGACAGGTTTGAGGGCCTAGTAAGGGCAAGATACTGTTTTATATTTAATTTTAAAAATGACACCTTGTTTTAATTCTTACCCCCATTTTATAGAGAAAACTGAGGATCTGAGAACTAAGACTCAAAGCCAGATTAATTCATTCCAGACATATGGGGCACCAACACTGTGTCAAATACTGTTATGGAAAGTCGGGACTGAGCAGGCAACTACACAGAGAGAATGCCCAAGGGCATGGATGTCCAGTGGGGATAAAGAGGCAACTAAAATTGTCCAGGAACAGAATGTCATACAGTGATAACTTCTATAAAGAAAAGTAGAGGAGGGTAAGGAGAAAGGGTGGGATGGGGTTGGGAGATCGTATCCAAGAAGAGATCCTGTGTGTCAGTGAACTCAGTCACGTGGATGAAGTGGTCATGTGAGTATCTGAAGGATGTGAGATGTGTCAGCCAAGTAGGATTCCTAACTGACTTATGATGCGCCACTACAAGTAAATTACATATGAATTACTGATACAGCTTATCATAGTTTTGATCTAAAATGTCCTCCAAAAGGCTCCCGTGTTCAGACATGGGCCTTGGAAAAGTGGCTGAATCCTGGGGAATTATACTCATAAGGACATTCATACAATCACAAGCTCCCAGATGAATATGACAGTAGGAGGTGTGTCACTAGGGGCATGACCTGCAAGGGCGAATTCTTGTCCCTGGGCCCTTCTTTTGTTTCTGGCTGTCTCCCTTCTCTCCCTGCTTCCTGGCTGCCACGCATTGAGCAGCTTTCATCCACCACACAGTTTCAGTGGAGCCAGCCAACCATGGACTGGAACCTCTGAAACTGTGAGCCACAGAGAACTTCTCCTTAAATTCTAGGTATCAGGTATTCTGTCCCAGCGATGGAAAAGTGACTAAGACATAGCTTTACGGCTCGAATACCACACTCCCCAAAGTTTCAGTTACGCAAGACAAATAAGTCCTACAGACCTGATGTGCAGCATATGCCTATAATTGACAATACTGTAATGTATACTTAAAAATTTGCTGGTAGATCATACATTAAATGTTTGTATATAATAGTAACAACAACAACAACAATAATAAAGGAGGCAGAAGGAAACCTTGGGAGGTGTTATGCTTATGGCATAGATTGGGATGATGGGTTACCTCCGAGTTCATCAAGTTGTGCACACACTAAATATATACAGCTTTTTGTACATTTACTTATGCTCCATAAATTCGTCAATAAATGATTATATAATAAATAAATACCCATTTCCCATTAGTTGAGATTTCCTCACAAAAAACCAACAGCTAAAATATTCCAGCTCTGTCTTACTTCTCTGTGGATCCCATGGGCCCAGGGTGAAGGTGAGCACTCTCAGGGGCAGAGGATGGTCAAAGATACACGACCAGTTTTCATCTTTGGAATGGTAATTATAAACTCTGAAATGTCACTTCTGATTCTCCCTTCCCTCTTTCTTTGATTTCTTCACTGAACAAATACTTACAGAGTTACAGAGTACATGTTCTCAGCTTTAGAAATAGGGAGGTCAAGGAGTCCAGACAACGACCCCTGGTCCCACAGAGCTTTCACTCTTATGTGTGCACTCCATGATGTTTGTGGATGACTCTGGCCTCCCTGCTTGGAATCTGCTCCCTGTTTGCCTCCAATTTTGCACCACAGTGATCTGCAGTCCTAATCCCTGGCTTCTCTCTGGGACTCTTCCTCTTCAATGTAGCCTTTCACCAGCAGATCTGATGCTACCTTGGTTAGTCTACACATGGGATCAGCAGGAAGGAGATGGATGGAGCAGCTCTCCATGTGAAAGGATTGAAAATTTCAGATGTCAAAGACACCTACTGATTTTCAGTATGTAAACCAGGTGGCCAGCTTTACAAAGACCCCATCCCCTGGGATTTACTCTGTTCTTTCAACACACCAGTATCCTGAGAGAGACAGCACTTTAAAACACTGCACCAATGATGCAATGATTTTTTAAATACATTATTTCTCCTCCAGATGGCAAAAGTGGTGGGCAGGAGGAGGAAGAAGAACTAAGTAGATTGACTGTATTGTTAGAAAAGACAGAGAGGACAAAGAAATCAGAACAAAGTTTAACTTGCCTTATTCTTACAGTTTCCTAAATTCAAAGTTCTTAATGGAGATTTTCTTTTCTCCTCATTCTTTTTCTTTAACTCTACCCTGGGTTATGATCGCTGTGCTCTACAAGTCTGTGGGTAGCATGAGTGTGTATGAATGTGCATGCGCATGTGTGCATATACATATATACACACATACATTTGATATATACAGATTGTAACTAGATATTGTGTTTTGAGTAAACAGATCATTGGTTTCTGTCCTCGGTTTCCTCATGTATGAAACAATATTTGCATCAGAGTCACTATGCGGTGGAATCAATGTGGGGTCAGTCTATGTCCTGACAGGAAGCAGACTACACACAGCAGTAAGTGTTGAGAACACAGTGGAGGGGCCATGAGCCAAGGACCACCACAGATGATCTCCAGAAGCAAGGACCCTGATTCTTCCCAAGAGCCCCCATCGAGAAGTGCAGCCTGTTGATGCCTTCGGTTTAGCCCATGTCAGACTTCTGGCATGTGGAACCGAGAGATAATACATTTCTGTCATTTTAAACCATAGCAATGGTGGCAGATTGCTTAGTGATACTAGAAAACTGATAAAATAATATCGACAAAACAGAGGCAGATTGAATAGAACCCAGAAGGGGCACTAAAACACCTCTGTGCCTGCAACAGGGGAAGGCACAGACGCCCACTTAGCCTCGAGAGCAAAGAAGTAAAGGTGTAGTGAAAGGAGACGTGCTGCCCGAGGGAGCCACTGTGGCAGGCAGCAGGCTGGCCGGACAGAGGACTGGGGAAGCTGGGGAAGCGGTACTCCAGCCTCACTCTGCTCCTGCCTTCTGGCCTCCTGCTGGTGTTTCCCAAGTGGAAGGCAGAGAGAAGACAGCCTGTGCGGTGCGGTTCTGCTCCTGTGTAAGTTCAGCAAAGATGGGTGCAGTGCACATCTCAGGGCCCGGGGCTCAGGAAGTAAACAGAAGAGCCAGCACCAGTGTACACCAGCCACGAAGCAGAGAGCGGGGCGTGGTGGGCTTTCCCTCCCTGGGATCCTGCTGGTGGTTCTGAGTTTTCTTTTTTTTAAGATTCTGGGGACTGAACCCAGGGAGCTTTGGGTTTCACTCCCAGCTTTTTTTATTTTGTATTTCGAGACAGGGTCTTGCTACATTGCTTAGGCTAGGCTCGAACTTGTGATCCTCATGTGCCACTGCACCTGGCAAGGAATTTTTTTGTAGTGGTGGTGGTACTGGGAACAGAACCCAGGGCCCGTGTTCTGCCCAGAACTATAACCCCAGCCTTTAGAGTTTTTGTTTATTGTTGTTTCCCAGTTATCTTACACGGCTGTGCAGCATGTGAGATCCGAATACTAATATCCTCTGGGAAATGCATCCAATTTGAAAATCTACAAGCTTTGAGAGACAAGTGTAGGGGAAGGCACTCTGAGTCTGCAGAACAAATAGGGTACAATGACCAGGAAGAGCTGGAGGACAACCCGGGTGATGACCCACCGTCATCTGCTTCAGAGTTCACCCGGGCACACGAGGTTTCAGCGGTGCCGGTTTCCACTCTCTGGGCTGAGAATGTAGAAGTTTCCCAAAGTGAAGAAAACATGCAGGCACCTCCCGTGGCTTTGGGAGGACTGAGAGAAGGACTGCAGTCAGTATCATCTAACTCTGTTTCCCACATGACCTTCAGAGGCAGATGCTACTGGTCTCCCTTCAGGGAAGAAGTAAAGGAAAACTAAGGATGAAGAGTACCTTGCTCAGAGCTAGTGTGAGGCAGAACTGGAGTGTGACCCCGAATTCTCCTGCTCCAGGTCCACTTCCCTATCCCTACGTGGTCCAACACGGCCCAAGATCATAGCTCATTACTTCAAAGGCAGACCCATCAAATGCATGATGGTTTTCCATAAGTGCAATCTGCAGTAATGGGCTATATTTAATATAACCCATTGCTGCCTACAACACCAACACACTCACTGTCAAATTCAACAGTGACCTGATCAGTTCTAAAGAAAGCGTGCTTAGTGCCATTAGTACTCATGGGAAAAGCGAGTCTTTGGCATCAAAAGCATCTAGTCGGCACAGAAATTTTTAGAAATCAAAAAGACTATCAAATATGGGTTGACTCTAGCAGAAGGAATTTTCAAATGCTAGCAATTTCAGCCTCGAACCTCCTACCAAGTTTCCTCTAAACCAACTGAGATAGACGAGTTTCTTTCTCTTTTAAGATCTCAAGAGAAACCACCTTGACAAATTTCCCTCAGTGATCTATTCTGGTGCTTTTAAACCCTTCCTATCAGGATGCTTTTCTTTATACTGACAGGAAGTTACAATCTTGTTCATGTGATGGATTTATAATGCCTTTAATTTTCACATTAAAACTAATGGGAAGTATTTTTAGCTCATATCCTTCTGTTCTAAGTACAGTAGTTATAATGGCTGTTTTGTTGTGTTTATGTTATTTTTTCCTTTTATTTAATACACTGAAAGGAAGCAACATGATTTAATTGTTCAAAGAGAGCTACACAAATTATTTGTTATTATTAGAATACTGAGGCCCTGGTGAACACTGGGGAGGGGGAGTGGGAACCAAAGAAAGGAGCTCTGTTCTCTAAAAACATCTCAGAAAATTGAGATAAATACAGAGGAGGAATCGTCCTCTTGCATTTCACCTCTTCGCATTCCCTATCTGTCTCCTCCTGGCAGACAGGAGGTCTTTACTGAGCAAAATGTGTTAGTGCTTGGTGTATGGGCATTTTTATTATAAGTAGTCTGATACTGTTGATGTAGCAAATCATTATCATATGTTAACATTCTGCACCTATTCTGATATGGGAGTCAGGTAACTTTCTTACTCAAGATGCTAATCAACTTTGCTCAGTTGGGAAACCTATTTATTGAGATTTGCTTGTGATATTCTTGGCAATTAGTTTATAATTGTGGATCATGTTTATCATTTTCCTAGACCCTCAAAGCAGCCACTAGCAGAAATTGAAGGTAAAAACCATGAAATGTTATTTATGTTGAAGGATGGTTTCATTTTCATCATATTCATCCCTAAAGGAGAAACAAACAAAGCAAAACATCAAAGGAAAGTGAACGAAAATTTGTGTTCAAGTATAATAATAAGCCAGATGATTTTTTAAAAATGCAAATCTGACTCGCTAGTCAGGATTAGGTTCTGCTAGGAATAACAAAACAAAACAAATCTAAAGTTCCTTTCTCTTCTCTCTTCCCCTTCTTCCTCTTTGTCCCCCCTATAACTCAGAACACGGTGTAGAATCTGCTCCAAGGTCACTGTAGGTTGTAGTCAGCATCTGTAAATCCAAAGCCACCTCAACATTCCCGGAAGTAGGAAGGAGCAGGGAATGAAGCAGGCAGCGGGCAAATCACAGCTCTCTCCCAGAGGAGGCCCCCAGAACGCACACATCTGCATTCTCTTGTCCAGAACTCAATCATATGGTTATGCAGAACTGGAAGTTTGTGGAGGAAATGCAGCCTTTACTTTGGGCAGCCATGTCCCACTAAAAACGCTAAGGTTAAAGAATGGAAGAGTGAATCCTGATAGAAACATGGTAGGCACTGTTAACACTCATGAACATTGTAATTCTACAGAGTAAAACCAAGCGCTGCCTTCCCACTGCCCCAGGATGCATACCAAATCCCTTCCCAGGGTCCACGTGACTTTTCACAGCGCATCACCTGCTGTCTCTTCCCTGTCCTCCATGAAGGCGGGGACTATCTGGTTCTTCAATGTATTCCTGTACACGGTGAAGCACAGTGTACAGGAGTGCACTGTAGCACAGTGTCTTTTTCTTCGTTTTAGGTAAAACTGACTTACACTAAAACATACATATCTTAAGAATGCAACTCCATGAATTTGTATTTTCATTCATGTATGAATAACTCAACAGAACACTTTCCCCTCTCCCCTGAGGAGTTCCGTTATACTCTCTTTCAATCAACCCAACCTCTTAGAGTAAATTCTATTTTACTTATCATCACAGATCAGCCTTGCTTCTTTTGTACTTCCTATAAATGGAATCATATATTATATGCTTTGAGTCTGGTTTCACTTATTCAACACAATGTCTGAGAGATTTCATCGTGTTGCTGTGTATACAAGTAATCTGTTCTCTTCTAATGGTGTAGAGAATTCCTTTGCACAAATATACCGCAATTTGTTGATACATTCTTTTGCTGACAGACATTTGAGTTGTTTACTTTTCTGGAGTATCATGAAGAAAGCTACAGAGAACATATGTGAACAGTTCACTGTGTGCTTTCATCTCACTTAGAAATGCCTAGAGGTAGAACTACTGAGTCACCGGGCAAATATATTTTCTACTCTATATTTACAGTATGTTTCAGTTTGAGGAACTGCCAACAGTTTTCCAAAAGTAGTTACCATTTTATATTTTCACTCACAGTGTATGAAAGTTCTGGTTGCTCCAAATCCTCATTGATAATTGGTGGTGTCATTTTTTTAGCCATTTGAGTGACTATCAAGTAGAATTATGTGTGTGACTTTTTTAGTTTGTTTGGTGAATATTGTAACCAGCGTCTCATGCATGCTAGGCAAGTATGCTAGAGCTCATGCTCTTTTATTTTAATTTTGGACAGAGTGTCTTTTAAATTGCCCAGGCTGGCAACGAACTTGCTATCCCAAGTAGCTGGGATTATGGGTTTATGTGCCACTCTACCCAGCTAATTCTATTGTCATTTACACTTCAAATGTTGACCACATAGTCATGTGCCTACTGGCCATTTCAGGCCCACCTCCTAAGCCCAAGGGATCTAACTCAGTGACTCACACATTCAATACTTCTTTTGTGGAGTGTCTAAGTCTTTGCCAATTGGGGAGTTTGCTCTTTTTCATGGTTTGTATGTTCTCTCTCTCCCTCTTTCCTTCCCTCCTTCCCTCCCTCATCTGAATACAAGTCATTTGTCAGATATACACATTATACATATTCTCAGTTTGTGCAACACAGTGTTTAACAGTAAGAATAAAGACATTTTAAATTAGGTTGGACAGAAGGGAGGACAGAAGTTACCTGGTTTGGTGGTGGTGGGATTCATCCAACTGAGTAAGCCTTGGCACACTCCCTCTTCACTTGCTGACACGCTCTGTCTGCTGTTTGACATCTATTCCTAGATGACTAATCATTTTAGTGTATCTCTTTGGCTACTTTGGTTGTATTTTAAAGTGGGTACAATGTCTTTTTCAATTATTTGAAAAGAGAAATATATACTTCATTCTTACCTTATAAAAATATGTAGGTAACGTGATAGTGGACAAGAAGAGGGTTAACCAGTTCTGGGGAGTTCTTTACAGCCTAGTATTTACAAATTGTGCTGGATAAGCCATTTACCAAACACAATATTCTAAATCATATATGAATCCAATATTCTACACTTAAGTTACAAAAATTGGTTTATCCATCTCAAACAAGTACTCATAAAAATTATTTTTCTAAATGTATCAAAAACCCAAAGAAAGATACACGTCAAGCTCTATTATACAATTTCAATCACAGGTTAGCTTAAAATACTACACTAAAATGCAATTTAGTGGAGAAGACATCTGATTATACCCAGCACTAAACAACAGCCTACCACAGAGGAAAGAGAAACATTAAAACTGGGAACATGAGTAAGCAGCTGGAGGGCCTAATGCCAGGAATCTGTTAGAAGCGAACACAGCTAATGTGGTCCTGGCCTGGAATATTTATGCTGACACCAAATAGTTCAGAAAATATTATTTTAAACTGAAAATGAAGAACATGTGCGAGGCAGCTGACCAAGTGAGAAACTTTGGGGCCATTCCTGAATCCTCCCTCTCCTTCATCCACTTACACAGTTAATTGCCAAGTGTCGTCTGCACTAAGTTTCTCTCGAATTGATTACATCTCTCCACTCTCAAAGATGCTGCCTTTTTTTTCCCCCAAGCTATCACCAGCAAAAGCTGCTAAATATTCTTTTCTCTAGCCTCTTTTAGTTTCTGCTTATTTCCCACGATTTTCTTAAATAAAGTCCAGGTTTCTCTAAATCAAAGGAAGCTCTTCACTGTCCACCTCTACTCTCTTCAGAGCTATGGTGCGCAGAGCAACAGATCCCTGAAAACGCCCTCATCTCATCCTTGAAACGTGTGAATGTGCCCTTTCAACAGCAAAAGGCACTCTGCAAATGTGATTAAGGTGAAGGGACAGTCACAGGGTCTTTCTAAGACAGACTGGAGTTCCAGTGTGGGATCTGAAGATGCGATGCTGCTGGCTTTGACTACAGTGGAAGGAACCAGGAGCAGAAGAACACAGGTGTCTTTCAGAAGGCTGAAGAGACAAAGACAGCCTCTGCCCTAGAAGGAGCTGTCAACTCATTAGTTTTAGCTCATAAGACTCATTTTGGATTTCTGACCTCTAGAAATGTAACATAATAAATTTGTGTTAAGTCTCTATTCCTATGGTAACTTGAAGTAGCAACAAGAGGAAAGTAATACAACAGCTTTGGTTGCTTGTATTTCACAGAAAAAACATACAATAAAATGCCCCAAAGCATACTGCACAACTATCTGACACACAGTAGGTCTTCAGTGAGTGCAGAAGATGTGGAAGAACGCTGGGCCAGCTTGGGCAATAATGTATCACACTGGAGAGAACTATATGTGTCAAATGGGGCCACCAAATTGTTATGGGATATATTCCTCTATCACACTAGGGCAGACTTGGATCTTGGGTATTAGGCAAGCCACAGCACATGGCTTTTAGAACCCCAAAATCTGAAGCTTTGGGAGAATTATGACATCAAAATATTCACCTTTTCTCCCAGTCTAAAAAAATCCCAAATATATTGACTCTGTTAAGAACTTCTTTTTCATTCAAATTCAACTGGGTGTGATTTTTACATGACCGTGTCAGCTAGAGTATGTATATGATGACCAGTTGAAAACCAGTAATAAATTTTGACATTGACAGGAAAATAATTAATCTTCAAAAATACACAGGTGCTTCTGATCATTTACTTAATCTCTAACTTTTTAAACTTAACCTTTTAACTTATGGTTAAGAGAATGGAGATTTGGTTCTAGCTGCTTGGGTGAACTCCATAGTTAGTGACTGGTACTCACTTCTCACAGCCACAGTTTCCTCATCTGTAAAATGTTATGTAGGAGACATTAAATGTTTGCTGTTACTAAAATTAAATTTTGTGCAACTGTGTTTTGAAATAACAGAATCTGTAAATTCAAGGGGATTCCATTGGATATCTGCTCCATATGTGAGAGTACAGAAAGATATTTATGAGAATGACAATCATTTGGGAACATTTACTCAAATTGATGCCATTTTGAGGATCTCTATTCTGAGTCAAGGGTGTAAATGTTTTCAGACATGTGAACTGGCCGAGTTGCACGTAGGAAATCTAAGAAATGTTAATGAAATCCGAATTGCTAGAGGAGACATCAATGAAATTTAAAGCCCAAAATGAAACTTTTGAGGATAAAAACAGATGGAGAATATAAAAGAAAGGAAGATAGAAAGTTGAAATAATGAATAACACAGGATGTATTACACAGGAGAGGTGAATTGCACAGAAAGTGGGTAAGTAATGAGCTGAACAAGGCAGGATTGCGCCACAGCTGGATGCACTCTGGGGGACACAGGTACCACTCTCAGGCCTAGTACACTTCTGAATCCGGCTGTGACAAAGATCCCTTCATTTTTCACGCGGTATTTGCAAACCATTTATTCTTTTCAGTGACCACCCAGTCTCCCTTTAAGGACCCTACTTACACAACTATATGCTCCTCCCTTGAAGACAGGCTCATTAGTATGTTACATAAAACATAAAAAAGGATGAGATACTGTAGGCAATAAAATATGGAAAACTTAATACATATGAACATATTCTACTTAAAATCTCCTAGACAGGCAATGTTATGCCTGTAACATTTATTACCTTGCAGTACTTTTAGAGGTACGTGGATAGCTCCAGGCAAGTCACCAAATCAAGCTAGGGAATCAATGCTCAAAATTTCTAGTAACATCACTACACCATTCCTGTGTTCTTCATCTGAAACTTATGATGCTCACTCGATGCTTACTAGAAATACAGATGTACCTTATACAAACTAAATTCCTTGGAAAAGGTCAGTGTTCACACCTAGAATTCCTTGGCTTATGATGTATAACACAGACAATATGAAAATCCATAGAAACAGAAATGATATTAAGATACGACGTGGGAGAAAAACATACCCACAGAGTTCACTTTAAAACAGAAGTACATGTTCATTCAAACAACAAACACAGAGAGGGCACCCACTAGGTGTAAGGCGTATGGTAGAAATGTAGATGTAAATAGGAGAAAGCAAAATACTGTACCTTTCCTGAAGGGAAGTGTATTATGAACCAGGCACTATGAAGTGCTGTAATATGAAATACTTTAAAGGTAAGCCCTGTGACCTAAGTTCATTTTACATCCTATTGCTTTCCAGTGAATGGATGCTAACTTACAAAGAGAGAAACTGGTCTCTGTTGGTATAGGTTAAGTTACGCTGCAGTAACAGCTCCCCAGGTCTGGGGACTTAAAAACAAAGTCGCTTATTTCTGGCTCACCCGACATTCCCACTATGGGTGCTCAATAGCATAGTTACTCAGGGACTCAGGCAGATGGAAGTTTATCTTGACAGCACCTGGCCTTAAACTGGTAATTAACTGCTTCAACCTGAAAGTGAAATATTCAACTCCATTCATGTCTCACAAGCTTGAACTACCCAAATGGGAGGAGATCAGAAATGTCAGTCTCCACAAGCTTGAAATGGAAGGAGGACCAAATATTGTCACCTATATCTAACGATTATCCCAGTGGTTTACTCTAACCATGAGAGGAAGTGTGAAATTGGGAAGGACAACTAATTTGATCTATTCCCAGCTCCAGATCTATTAGCCACATGCCCACGATTCCTAAATCTCAAACCAGAGTATACAGCGACATCTCTCCGGCTGGCCTCAGACGGTGGGTCTGCAGTGTCGATGAAGCAACGGCAGAAGCAGCTGCTCTGAAAGCCAGCGTACACTCTGGAAATGTAAAGCTGTGCCGAATGTGAGCTGCATGTGTTTGAAGAGGACATAAGTAAGGATACAAACAGTGATGAAAACTAGAGGCTGGCAGCTCGGCCTGGATAAGACCACAATATGTGACTCTTGGCCACAAGACTTCAAGACTAAGTTGAAAGCCAAGAGCCTCCAGCATCCTTCCCTTGAATAATGTAAAATGTAAACAGTGTTACCTCCTTGACCTTGAAGTCTCCTCTCATCAACGAGCTGTCTGGGTACAGTCAGCATCCTCAGGAAACTACCCCGCCATCTCTCCACCCACATCAGAGAAGACGCTGACCCGGGCTCCGTGACACCTCTTGTGTCCTTGGCCTTTGCTCTTCTTCTTGAGCATCCCCTTACATCTTTCCTTTCCACTCTAATCATTCTCACAGGTGATGAGAACAATGTCCAGGACACAGGGATGGGAGTGTGCTCAGGATGCAATTATTTCTTTACCTAGTTTTTGCATTTATTTCGTTCTCACTTAGAGATGCTGATATTGTATTCTGGTCTCTCCCATTACATCAGAGAGTGCTGGAGGGGGAGACCCTGTCTGACTTCTCACCATACTGTCCACTGGTGCCCAGGATGGTGGACTGTGCAGAACACCCAATAAATATGGGGAGGAAGGAGTGCCTCTCTAGCCACTTTTTCTGTCATCTCCTCTTGTCCTTCTCAAACGGACCCTGAGCAATTGGGATTAGATTAGGATTTAGGACCAGTCTCACATGAATTCTTTTGCTCAGTATAAATCTTCTTTTTACCCATATTCGATACCCATTCTCACATCATCCAACAATTTAAGAATATCAGTTTCACATCTTATTTTACCAATGTCCCCCTTCCTATGAGACTAGCTGTTCATCACTACTGCAGGGGAAGTGTTCCAAAACAGAGGCAGATCCAAGTAGGTTTCAAGTGTTCTCACTTCAAAAAATAAGTATGTACAACAATGCAGATGTTAATTAGCTTGATTTAGTCATGCCACAATGTATACATATTTCGAAACATTATATTGTATATCATAAATTCCTTTTTGATTAAAAACTTTTCAGAAATACACAGATCCCTGACCTTCACAAGACCCATGAAGTCATCACTCTGTGGATGTGGCCTGAGACTCTACCCAGCTAAAACATGGCCCACTGAGTGAAATGTGGAACACATATTTACCTCCTGTGCTCACACATGATAATGGGATGCTACCGCAAATCTGTGGTAATGTAAGCATCTCAGCAGAGCTCTTAGTCCAGTGCACTGGACTTTAACAGGCACATGCATGACCTGGGCACCTTGTTAAAAATGTAGCTTCTGATTTGGTAGGTCTGGGCTGAGGGCTGCACCTCTGCATTCCTAATAATCTTCCAGGCTACTGGTATGCGGACTTCTAACTGCTTTGTTATTTTACTAGAAGACTATTTTAAAACTGCATCTTTGAAGGATTTTATTGTGACAGACAAAAGCAAAGTTTTACTACCCAGAATATATAAATTCAAATTTGTAACATCTCTTTATTATAAAGTCAGTCAATTCATAAGACTACTGAGACTAATGGACAAAATCTGAAATCATGGGTCATGTGAGACAAATGCATATTAGCTTTGGTATTTTACTTTTGCATATTGTTTGCCTGATGAATTTCCTGACTGGTAGATACAAAATATAATTATTTATGACTACTAGGTAGCTTGTCTAACAATCTTAGGGTAGGTATCAATGAAACAGAAATGACAGGAAAAGGTTTTTTCCAATATCTATGTAAGTCAGGGTAAATTAAAGCAATAATAGTCTCCCCCATATGCAAATCTGGAAGATTTTTAAGGGCATATTCTCTTTCAAGTTTTCAGTGAACAAAAGAACAAAATTAAATTCAAAGCAAGTATCTGTTGAACTCCTCAGCCTCCTCTGCAGTTTTGAGAAGGACGTCTTAGAAACCACACTTTGATCCCACTAAGCAGATTGTGTGGGCTTTTCCAGCACTGAGTTATGGTTTATGTAGATGATTTTATAAATGGGAGGAAGGGCAAGGATCACTCAGATGATAAAACGAGAGGATGACTTCTGCCCTATTCTCCATGGCAGGACAGGTACATAGGTTTGGGCTCTTAAACATTTCAGGATAAAGATTTTTCCCATCTCTTATTGAAGTTCATGCTGAAACAATACATTTGCCAGAATAAGGCACTAATGTGACAAGCACTATAAATAATATGCAGTGCAGAGAAAGCCTGCATGTGAGGCAGAAATACTAAAAGCATCAAGGTAATAATTTTTTATGTTCAATGGCTGATTCTGCCTCAATATTAAAGAGCTTGGTGGCTTTTAATGATGAAAAAATTATGCAAACATTAAAAAACAATTTTATATAATTATTTGGAGTTTGCTTTCATTTTACAAACAACAATTTAAAATAAATCCATTAATGCTGTCTGTGGGGATTTCTTGCAAGTGAAAGAAAATGTATCATGCATTGCAGTTTGGATTAATACTAGAAAATAAGCTGTCTCATCAGTAGTGCATTATAAAGGGAAATTAAGAAACATAACTCTTTATTTCTGTGACTGGAAGTGGGTCTTTAATGGGTTAAGTTCTTTAATGAAAAGTATTACAATTGTCCATTTACTTAACAAATATGTATGAAGAGCTGACTTGTCAGGGCTCCTTCTCACTAGCCAAAGCACTTCTAAGGCTTGCCGCCCATCCAAATCCTCCTACCAATCCTCTAGAAAATGTCCACGAAGGCCCAAATTCAGACTCAAGAAATGAGGAGCTCACAGAGAATCTGCCCCTTGTTTCCAAATTATGTTACCTTTCGTCTTTCCTGGGGAAGTTAAGACGGTCTGAGGCTGAACATTAATCAGAAACCAAGCGCCACCTGGAGGCAGGATGGGGGATCACAACATTGCCCCCATCTGGGTCTCTTGTCCTCTCATTCTCTGGCCAGTTCTTTGGAACCACCGCCTGTTTCTGCCCCAGGTGAAATCCAACTACAATAAACATCTAAAGCAAAAGTGGTCGCCTGAGATGACTTTGTAGAATCTGCAAAGTACAATAACATGCGATCTCCATGTTGGACATATGTGGAGGAGATCACACTTCCAAACTTCTCTAGTTTACTATCTTTTCGGATGGTCTTAAAGGCTAACACATGAAACAGTTCCTTAGCTGAATGGTCCGCAAGAAATCATCTGTGTCACACATTTTCCTTGACTTACCCTCATTCCTTTCTATTACTAAAATCAGCCATTCCCTATCCCCTCTTTTCCTGTCAGTGTATTATAAGATTTATATTGTCTGTTCATCTACATCCCAAAGCCACAATTGAATGGAAAGGAAAAGTCAACTTACTAACGACTTCTGCACTAGGCTCTTTAGCCTGCAGCAAAACAACATACTACTGTCTATGACCTCCCTTCCTACCCCAGCATTTCAGAGACACCCAGAAGACAGAACCACCACTGTCATAATATATACTGCAGATTCTCTTAACCAGGCACATATGTAGTGCCAGGTCCATCTAACCCTCAAAACGACTTCTTAAGAGCCACCCACAAGCAAAGAGAAACCAGCTATTAATTATTTTCTCAGATGTAGTGAGACAATACGGCAGATGGGCCTTGGATTTCATATTTCTAAAAGGTTTAGGGTGACCTGGTAAAACTGCTTAGCAGAGGGTGTCCTGGGTTGAATGGTGGCTCTAAAAAACTACGTCCATGTCCTAATGACTACCACCTGTCAGCACAATCTTACCTGGAAAAAGTTTTGCTAATGTAATAAAATTGAGAATCTTGAGATGATACGACAATCCTGGAGTATCCACTTGTACCCCAAGCTCAGTAACAAGTGCCCTTATAGTAGAAGGCACGTTTGAGACAGACAGAAGGATAGATAACAGACATACCTAAGAGAAGACACCAGGAAGACAGAGCAGGGAGAGGTGGAGGTGCAACTGGAGGAATGCCAACAGTCGCTGAAACTGGGAAAGGCAAGGAACACTCTTCCCTAGAGCCTGTGGCCAGAATGCAGCCCTGTGACATTCTGACTTTGGACATCTGAGCCCTACAATTGTAAGAGAATAGATTTCTGTGATTTCAAACTACTCAATATTTGATAATGACCAGCTGCAGTGGGGGCAGAAAACTAACATTGTATAGCAGCAACACACGAGTCTCCTCTTTCTGAATATCTCCGGCTCCAGCTCCTTCCACATCTGGCATGAATGGGGACACAGCGGCATGTGATGGAATCTGAGACTGCGTTTTGGTGAAAAGCAAAGACTGAGCAAGTCTTGGGACCCACGGTGTTCTGACATCATACAGACTTAAGTAACCTTTGATTGGTGGTACTGACTTATCTAGTATTAATTCTTTCTTGTGAGTGGAACTCATATCTCAAGGACAGCTGTATAAAACTACTCTTCCCAGGCGCCTTCGAAACTAGTCATGTGATTGAGTTTTACTCTGAGAGCTAGATGGACATTGTCACTGGCCTTGAGGAAAAACGTTTTCAAAGGGGGCAGACTCCTGGTAGTCACTTTCCACCTTGGGTCTTGCCTCTTTGTACTTGGCGTGCAAATGGGAGGAGTCAGGTTGAAACCCTGCAAATGAAAAGCCCCCTGATAAGGAAGAAAGAGGAGAAAGGAGGCCGTGACACTGAAGACACTGTACATCCGGGAGTCAGTCAGGCACTGCATACTCTGGGCTTCATATCAGAAAAAGTCAGCCATACACTTAAGCCGCTGTTTAATTAGATTTTCTGTGACTCACAGCCAGCTGTAATCCTAATATGTCCACGAGCTTAGAAACAGAATTTTTTTTTTAAATGAACTCAATTACTAGAGCTCTCCACATCAAGATTTACAGGAAATACCCACCAAAAAGGATGCATTACTTTGGGTCTTACTTTCCAGTCACTGGAATGCACTGCTTGTGACCTGAATAGCATTTGGGTACCCCTTGGTGGCCTCGCCACATCATCCATCAGCATCCCAATTTCACTGTCATCTCCAAAAAATAAACTTGTAATAAAACTTAGCTCTCTTGCTTACTGCTCTAGTTTCTAACAAAACTCAGGATCCATAACTACAGTCACATCAATGGTACACTGGCTGAGGAGGGGCCAACATAAGCTCCAGGTCTGAAAATAACCACCTTGCTTTGTTTTTTTTGTGCAGATGTCCTGAACTTGTAACTCTACTTACTTTTGTTTTCTTTGTGGTATGAGGGATTAAACCTAGGGCCTTTGCACTGAGCAATATCCATGTAAATTTTTTTGAGACAGGGTCTAAGTTGCCCAGGCAGGTCTTGAACTTGCAATCCTCCTGCATCAGCCTCCCAGAATGCTAGGATTTCAGGTGTATGTCACTATGCCTGGCTCCTATTTACTGTTGATTATATCTACCCCCTCGTCAATAGCTTTTCTTCATCTTTCATTCTTTAATATGTTGCTTATTTCTCAAACCTAATAATTTATTCATCTTTCTGTGCCTGATTACTTAAGAACTCTGAAATCCTATTTGGTATTGATCTCTGGTGAGCAAAACATCTCCTGAACTCTGTACTGAGTAAAGATCGTTTGGGAGGGGTTGGTTCCCTGCTGCCAGTCTCTCTATCCTGCTTCGTATTGTATGTCTTCCATGTAATTAGTGTTACAAATTTCCACGGAGCAAGAAGAGAACTGGGCTAGATTAACCCTACCATTATGTCAACCATGTTTGCAAGAATTTAAAAAAGCTAACCCATCTTAGTGTGGGTTTCTTGAACCATAAATGGATAAAAAGCACTTGGTCATGACTTGATGCATGAAGAGCCACGAGTTCTTGACATCTTTACCAACACAGTCACATTCCCCAATAGTTCCCGAGACCAACACTATTTACAAAAAAATCCAGCCACAGTCAATTTAGAAAATGTTGGCCTTTAATTTAAATAACCTAAAAATATTATGGCTTCTAATACTAGATGACTACACTGGTGCAGTGGAAGGCGTGGCCGGCTGGGCGACACAGGTCCAGAGCTGATTGGGAGATTCCAGCTGCTGTCAGACTGCTGGCTTACATCGTGCGCTACTGTGCAGCTGTGGGGGCCCTCTGGGCTGTGGGTGGGTACAGTGATTGTAAGTGACCCAGCCACGCCCCTCCAAATTATGACAGCCAAGTCCAAGTTTGGCTAGGAGACCAAACTTTCAAACAGGAGGCATTCAGGTCTTACATCATGAAACCAGCACTAAGCAACTTTATTTTCCCATCTTTACTCACATGGCTGCAGTTCACCCACTCTAAAATCATCACACCAAGCGCCTTACTGACGCCAGGTACTCTCCCACCTCTCTGGCTCTGCTCGTGCACTTTGCTCTTCCCCGGAAAGGATTCCCTACTTGTTCACGTATCTTATTTTATTCAGAGCTCAGGTCAAATGACACAGCTTCCTCCGAGTCTTCTGGGTAAGAGATGATCGCTCCTTCTGCTGAACTCTACTTGTGCTAAATTATAATCATCCAAGTGCATGCCTCATTTTCATGATCAGATCTAAACTCCCTGAAGGTGAAGGTAACACAGACAAGATCTGCTACACAGCACATGCTGCGGGCTTATTATGCACCAGGCCTGACGCCAAGCACAGTGTATGTGTTCCATATTATTCCAGTTTTGTAGATTAAAAAACCCTGAGGCTTAAAAGGTGAGGTAATTAATCCAAGATCCCAGGGCTAATTAAGATTTGGATTTGAAACTACAATGCCAATGGGGAGAGTTAATTATATATTAGCTATTGCATGGAACATAGGACAAGACCCAGAAATTAGTGGAAAACAAGCTCGATTTAGGAGAAAAGAATTCTGTAAACTGGATCTTACTCATTCCCAAAATGAAGGTAATGCTTGCCTCACACCCCCGCACAGCATAATCTTCCTTTTTATGGAAATTAATGGGTCAAAACAGAAACAGCCTTTTCTCAAAGGAGTTTTATTTGTTGTTTGTTTGTTTTGGCAACTAGTAAATCATCATTTTCACAATAACTTCAATGAACTAATGCTATTTCTACAGACTTCCAATTTCTGCATGTCTGAGAAGATAAAAGACATCTCTGTCGTCTCAGTCTCACCTCAACACAACTTGCACAAGTGCTGTTTATTTGTATTCATTTTTCTTGTTTTAGGTGGGGGGTTATTTTAAAATATGAGAGCAATCTAGGGTACACAGCAAGTATTCAAAAAATACACACTTTTATTTTCAATCCAATTCCTGTTAGAAGTCAAAAAGTTAGGCAGAGCATGACAGAGGTAGATATGAAAGCAATGAATGTGTTTTCTCCAGACTCATTTTATTCTTCAACTTTGAACATTAGTCTGGACCCAGACAACATTAAAAACGGAAGTTTAATGTTACAACATGATTGAAAGTCTGGTATCACGCTGAAGTGATGGATCAAGTTTCTTATGGAATTTTCTCTGTAATAACATTTCATATTCCTAATAACACTCTGCTCTAAATATTGACAGTGAATTGCAACTTGGGAGGCAAGAGGGTGATAAAAAATATCAAGAATATTGCCCTTCTTCCCTTAAACTTCAATATTTTTCTGGTAAAAAAAAGCATCACTTTCTTGGGTGATTCTAAATTGATCTTTAGTGAAAAGGCAAAGAGATCCAAGTCTAGTGAAATGTTTGTCTGTATGTGTTTGCACCCTTACATGCTAAATGATTACATTACACCTTCAAA